>UXGD01003648.1:0-19606 GCA_900474315.1 Torymus auratus
CGTTAAGTGATTTCTTTTCATTATACAAACACAAAATTTATATTTTAATGCCACAGCCATATCATTACCGACTGAGCAATTGGCAAAGTTTCAAACTTATTTAAAATAAAAGAAACCGTAGATTCACAAAAAATCAAGAGAACACTCTTCTGTAGTTTTGAACATTTTATAATTCAGTAAAAGTTTGAAGTCGAAATATCAAGTGGTTTTTGAAAAACTTTAAACTAAACGAAATTCGGTTTCGTGGTAGGACGGTGTTCTTTTTTTTCTCTCTGCGTTGTGATTTGTTATCGCCCTCGAGAGCAAGACAGTTGGACGATTATGCATTGTTCCTAAGGGTCTTTTCGAATCTTCGCCGACAAGCGCGTTTGAGCGTAATATTGCAGAGTGGAAGTTGAGAATTTTTGGTACAAACGAGCGAGATACTATTATCTACTGGGCGCCAGTTGAATAAAGTGTTTTCAAGGGAGAGAGAGAACGAGAGAGAGTGAGTGAGAGAGAGAGAATATTAGTTCTGTAGAGTGGAGGATAAACGACAGCTTTAATGAGAATTTAATTCGATTATTCGGTGTGACGTGCAATAGATGCGCGTCATCAATAGTTGGAAACATTTGAAGTAAGGCAATTAATTGCATGTCGATGCTTTCCACTAGTGTTATGTTTGTTTTGATTGATATTAATGTACGTAGGTTTTATTAAATTTAGTTAAGTGGAAAAGTTCTTAATCGATGTTTTGATATCCAGAGGTGCATATGAGGAAATCTACAGAAAAGTAATATAACGTCCTCAAAACTGGTCAAAATTTCTTTTGAAGGCACACCTTTGTGACAAGATTGTTCTCATTTGATAGGTCATAAAATATACGAAAACGCTCGTGAACATTAGAAAACGGTCTTGTGAGACTGTTTTAGAAAAAAATCCATTTTTCTTACGGGAATTTAACATGAGAAAAATGGACGAAAAGTAGTCACTGATGATTAACCAATAGCAAGCTATTAAAGGTAACAACAAATATTCCACAAAAAAGCGATTAAAGTAGAAGAGCTTCAATTTGAGATGAGAATCGGAAAAGTCGGTCAATTTGGCGCAAAGTTAGCTGCATTTGAAAATCGCGAAAAATGACTAAATAAAAAAAAGATAACATTTTTTAGACGAGTATTTTTTATTAAAAAATAAGAAAGTGTAATGGTGAAAGAAGAAAGAACGCTCATTTGCTTTGATCGCGTGAAAAATATGTGCACTATTTGTTCTCGTATACGTAGATGAATATCGATTTTTACAATGCACAAACCCGTCTCGACGTAAACTCGATGTGCATCTGCTTACTGATTATGTGTTTGTTACTCTTGTTTTTATTAAGCGTATTTCTTATGAAGTTTTCCTTTATACGACCAAAGCTATTTTTTCCGTGTCATTATTCTAAACCACAATATATTTCTTGAAAATCTTCCTTAATATTCATTCGATGCCGCAAAATATGAGAAATTCACTATAATATTATACTCATACATTACGAGCCCGATCGTGCGCAAATGAATGTTTATATTTAATTTACCTCTCCTCAATTATATTTTAACAATACTAGCTACATTCAACGCGCTTCGCGCCTATTATTCATCTATTGGTTTTTTGTGTTTGACGTTATGAACATGATCAAGTTAGTATCAATTTAAAAGTTTGTTTGAATTTAAATTCTACGATAATAACGTAAGTTTGATAAATAAAATAATGAAATTTTTCTTACACTATTTTAATTATTCAGCAGTTTTGAATACTTAATATCAAAAATTCAATCTTGAAAATTCATATTATATTTTGCTGTCTATACTACATAGACAAATCAAAGGAGTCTACAACAACAAATAAAAACAGTTTTATTGTGATGACAGATTTCACCCATCACTTTTTTAAAATAAGATTCAAATATCATAATTAGCTCGTTCTATAAATGACTTATTCCATTCAACTAATGAATGCACAGAAAAAAAAATATCGCGCATATTTTCAGTATTAGTATTAATTGCAAAAATAGACGTCGATGAAAAATGCAAAAAAATGTTTCCTCGTGCATTCGAGAGATTCGATAAAATCTGTTGCGCGCACGCGGAGAGAACCGGCGGCCGATGTGACGTCACGCGAGGTATTACAGAATTGCGCCGACGCGCCGCCCTGACGTCACAATCTCTATCTCTCTTTCTCTCTCGCCTTCGCCTCATACTCGCGGCATTCCCAAAATGCTTCACGTTGCGAAAGCTTGAGAAACTTTACGAGCCGGCGGGGAACTCGGCGGACGTGCGCGCGCGAGAGTACGGGACATAGAGAGAATGCGGGACAGAGAGAGAGAGAGAGAGAGCGCGTTAACCCTGAAAAAGCGTCGAGCGCGGCCACCGTGACTGCATCCCGCAATGACTTTTCGATTCGCAGCCGTGATGCCCGCGGACGCGTTTATCGATCGCCATAGTTGCATTCGCGCGCTTGCGTGCGTATATACATAAATTAGGTTTAATCTTTCGACGCGCGGAGGCTATATCCCGGCGCTTCGATTCGATAGGGGCCGCGCCGGCGGGCAGTTTGTCGCCCCGTTAAAAGTTATACGCGTGCGCAGGCACGACTGCAGGTTGACGCGGCCGAGTAAGTCCTTGGAAAAGTCTATTAGATAGCTTATAGAGCCGGTGTGTATCTGTATATATATAGATCCCAGAGAGGCGGCTCTGCGAGAGTGCAGTATATATACATATAGACGGTTATCCCTTTTTCGAACGTCTGAATGGGCAAGAGCTCGGATGTATAGTATAAATAGTCAGTTCGAACTTTTATTCCCAGGCGCCGGGGCGCGAGGACCGAATGGGTATATCGCTTCCTTTCAGCACGAGCGCGGACTTTTGGAAGTCCGATATATTTGCACGTGAACGCAGAGAGCATAAAACATATACAGATTTACATGAAGTGGGAGGGGGGAGCTCTTGCGCGCGTTTCGAAGGATGAGAGAGGTATCGTGAGTAGGAGATGGTAGTGACAAAGGCTACTGAAACTTTCAGACAGCGTTCGGTTCCGCTGAGATGCTCCATGCGCACGTTCTATTATTTCGTACTGATCTGGTTGTCAACGTGTCTGTCTTTATTTTCTTTTAAATCAGCTCCGTTGGGTGTACTGGTAAATGTTTATTTTCAACATTCTTAGTAACATTCGATGTATTTGCATATCAACTGATCTAGCTTTTAGACTGTATGGAAATATTTTTGTAAATATGAAGCTGCGAGACTTTAGTGTTTTCTTTATTCTTCCATTACGATGGGAAATTTCGTTTTCAATAATATAGTTTCGAGCTATATTATCAAGAACAGAAAGGAAATATCGTTGAATTTCCGACTTTTAGGTGTAAAAATTAAAACGTACTGAACATTTTTATGAAAATTTAATTCAAATTAATCTTGTAAGTCTATTTCAAATAAAAGACAAAGTATACGTGAACATTTTACGTAAAGATTTTAAAGTAAAATGTAGTTTGTTCGTCTCCGTGACCAAAAAATTTATAAATCCTATTTGATACCGATTTGGTCTGTGTTAAAAGGATAGGAGGTTCGATTAAAAAATCCGATTCACAAATTGGATAAAACAGGATTTAATACATTTTTTTCGGTCAGACCTAACATGTCATGCAATATATTATCTGAAGATATCTGAATGTTCTTGCTATTATAAAATGTTTAATTTGAAGAATTACTTTTTTATTTCATATAAAAGAACATGTGGAAGCAAAGAATGTGTAAATATTTTTCATTCTGCACCTCCGTGTACGATTTAAAGAAATTTATTGAAAAAAGTTATTGAACGTATAGATTCTGGTAATTTTCTGAATGATTTTTTAGAATTCGTGATCAAACTCTCGATTTAATACATATCTGTCAATAAATTTGTCCATTTGAATACATAAAGAATGAAAAACATCTGGTTATCTTTTTAAAAAGAAAATTTCAATTGTACCATTATAAATGAATGCAGAAGATTCGCATTACAAAAGATTATGCAAAAGATTAACATCGGTAAAGATTATGCAAAGACTTTCCTACTTTTAAATATGCTCGAATAAACATGGCGACAAACAAATAGGAAAATCCCGAAGATGCAAGAAATTACATGTTTGTCGAGGCGCAGAGGATAAAGTATATCCGCTCTTGGGGGAATACACGCAATTCCCGTGATTCCGATTTTAATATAAATGAACGTATGGAAGAATTGTGCTTTTCTTGAAAATAATAAAATAATGTTTTTTAGTAATAATTATAATCATTAAAATATATCTTAGGAAAACTAGTTGTTTATACGCGATCTTATGAATTTTAGAAAGATGTTTAGCAAACATCCGTTCGTTTGAATAAATAACATTAAACGCTAGAAATCATGGGACCTGACATCTTTTGGAAATTTTGAAATAAATAAAATGTAAGAGTTACAAATTATATATAGTTTCTCTTCTTTATTGTAAATATAAACGTAATGACTAAAGACAGTTTTGTTCTTACATAATATACCAAAGATTATTAGCTACAATCGCCTGTATATTTCGAACGAAAAAACAAACTGTAAGCGGAAATATTATTATCTTATCAGAAACCTGCTGGGTGTCTGACAATCGATGATAGCGAAATACACGACTCTTCTCTAGACAAGCAGAAGAATGTTACAGTGACTCGTGGCAATCGAAAGAAAAAAATTTCATAATGTGATTTAAAATTCTGAAATCTTAAAGTAGATTTCGTTTATCAGATGATCAAAGATTTCATTACATTTTGCAATAATTGTTATCCGAGATAAGTTTACTCGATAAAGATAAATTGCAAGAAATTTCAGCGGAAACAACGTGTTATTACTTAGTTTTTATTACAACCAGTTTAAACAAAATATTAAACAAAAACACGATCTGGGACTTTTCTAAACATATTTTCTGGCTTCTATGACGGTAAGGCAGGATAAATATAGTTCTTGCTTACAAAACAGGCGACTTCCTGGGGGTTCCCAGTATGTATGGCATCGATTAGTAGAACAGAACTTTTTATAAACTTTTTATAAATCTGTCTATAAATTTCGCATTAATTTGGTCTGCGGTGTAAAAATATTATTGAATGCATCGACGTGTTTGAAATGCTTATAGCAAATTATTGAAATTGTATAAGAAATAGGCAGACATGGTTAATTAATCGGAACGGTATTTTCATTAAAAAACCGCAATTCTATATTTAAACTTCTTTGATGGTGGCAACGTGTCACGGAAAAAGTATTTTTACGTAATGATTTTATGTCCCCAAAATGTCAAAGTATATGCGTGCTCGAAACTTTACTACATTAACTTTCGCCGGAGGCCGAATATATTCGTCCTTGTTGAATTATTACTTCCAATCCGTTTGGAAAATGAAAATAAATTTATACAAAGAAATGCTGTTGTTAACGGGTTAACGGGTAAAGTGAATAATCATTGCAGTGAAAATAAAATATCAACGTGAAATGTGCAATATTGCATGATAATACTGATATTTTCATCTGACATTATCGTAAAGATAAATCGCCACGGCAATCATATGCCGGCCCGATCTCCACTCCATAGTATTATAATTATTCTCATGACGCTGCAGAGTGCAGAATAACAGGTTCTCACGTCCTTGACCTCTCTTTAAGTTTTCTTTTCCTGTTCGCGGACTTTCGTAAGAATCTGACACGTCAGCACTTTTCGACTTTTGGCGAAATCTTTAAAAACTCGTATTATTTGATTTACTTCGGCGATAATGCCAGCACGCGACCGTTGCCCGAATATTCTTTATTAACTGTTTTTATTACGTATAATTTAAAAAATTTATGTTTGTATTAGTACTAAAATGATTCTAAATTTTTTTTCGTAATCATACTGTTATTGTGAGTAACTATATAAATTTACATCATTTCGGTGCTATACCTTTCTTATCTATAGCTAATATGGTTAATAACATTAAAAATTAAATGAATCTAAATAATTCTTTACAGGGAAATAAGATTATAATACGTGCAAAATAAGTTCAATAACGAAATGTATGATGAAATTGCAGTATATATGGTAGATACTGTGTAATTCTACTTGTTTGTAATTGTCATGCACCGGTAGAACATAAAAATGCTCAAAGAGCTTTTCCTTTTATGAGCGAAGATAAGATTTTCCAGAAAATTTTGACAGTTATTTTGATTGTGTAAATAATAAGTTTTTCAAGCGAACTGTACGTGTTTCTTTCGAAAACAAAGGAGCGATACAAAATATCGAGTTTGTGTTATGAAGCTCTTATTTCCTTATTAATCTGTGAGATCTGAATTCTTCCATTCTATGTTATGAAAATATTCAATAAAGTAACAAACAATTTAAATGAATTGACTGTGCCCAGAAATTTTCACATATATGCATTTAATGTAACTGATACACATTTTATGTGATCTTGAATTTTTAGTTTTGTACTTATTATGGTCTGTCATTCATTACATTCGCTTACTTTAAATTGTCGTGCCATTATTTCTCTATTAATATGGCGATTAGTAATAAAGTAATCAGCTTACTTTTGCTTGAATTACGAAAGGTGACTTTTCAGTATGATATCTTCAAGTTCAATGCCCATATTTTTATTATATCACGATATTACAATATACATTATTAGTGAGAACTTTACAATTTCATATTTATATATTTACTTAATCCAGCAAAGTCTTCGTTCTGTATTTAGCTGCTCTCCATTTTTAAGAACAATGTATCAATAAGTCATTAAAAATTATCAAATGACTAATAACTCATTGTTTATATATTTCATATTCGACTGAAAATATTTATGAATTTATTGAATAGTATTTCGTGTAAACATGTTTGTATAAATACTTTTTTTACTTACTAAAATTTCAAACAGTTAACAATGTATCTATATTCGTGCAAGAGTTTAAAATTGATACACAGGTAATTATTACAAATGTGCTCTACTGTAATTAATTCACGAATACTTTGTGAAGTATAAGCATCTGCTCAGCTTCAAATATGCAAAAAAAAGGTAAATAAATAAAAGAGTCTCTTGTAAGATTACATTCGCTTCATGACTCAGATAAATTAACAAGAAATTCGCGATAACTTTATCAGCGCTATTCATATTTCGAACTTGCTCATCAACTACGTGGAATGGATACCTATTACAAGAAAGTTTAAATTTTGATGGTTTAAAATTTTTATAGCCGTCTTTCCACAGCTCCCAGATACTTGCTGAGTAATCCGCTCCGGCTTAAATTCATTATGTTGAAGAAACTTTTCAAAACACGTCGCGGTAAGTGTTCAAGTCCGGAATTTGCGCTTCGCCAATGAACCAATTAATGAAGTTAATTTTTCCTCCGAACTTATAATATCAAAGTTAAAAATTACACGAAACATGTAATAAATCTCTAGTAAAAAGTATTTTTTTTTACTCGCCTTCATCGTATCAGTATGAAAAAGATACGCCAAAGCATGATAAAGACATCAGGAATGAAAAATTCTTCTTAAAAAGAACATACCGCCCAACGCTGCTTCAAACTCGATTTTAAAAACTTCTTACGCTCAGCGCGTATAAGGCGCATCGTCATCCTAAAAAATTCCAGCTCCCGAACTAGAAATGAGAGTTAGCATGACGCGCATTCTCTGCGCCTGTCTTTTCGCATCTCTCTGACTTACGTCTCTCTCTCTCTCTCTCTGCATCTCTTTCTTCTTCACGTATGTGATGCACAGTTTCTCTTCTGTATATTCCTTTTTCCTGAGAGACACACGCACGTGCTCGCCTCTGAAAAGGTTGTTGACACCCGCTCGCGAGCGGTGCATGCGAATTCACACACGCGTGCACGTGCATCGCAAGAATTGAAAGACTTTTCGGCCGCGCTATATAGGTACAGGTGAGATTTTTTTCGAGACGCACAAAGCCGTGTCTTTTTTACGCGCGATCGTTCGCGAGAGTTTTCGTTCGGGAATTGTGTATACCTATATATTATACACGCCTCGTGCTTTCCGCACTCTCCTCTTTTCGTTGTCCGCGCGTTCTAGCCTGCGCGCGGGCTTTTCTTCACTACAGCTCTCGGGACGTTTTTTTTTTTTTTCAGACGAGCGCGAAAAGGGCAAACGTTTTATACCCTCTCACCTCGTCACGGCTGCAGCCTGGAGTTATGGCGCGAGCGAGCAAATTTTTCCGCGCGCAACCGCGCTTTTTTTCAAGCTGCCGTTTGGGAAAACATAAGCGCTCGAGGGATATATATGTCTGGCGCACGGAGGAAAGCTAGGGCGAAGGAGAGGTGCATCCGCAAGGGACGCCTCGAGCTCTCTTTTATATACAGAATTTTAATTACGGTAAATGCGCGCAGCAGCTCTTTTCTTTGCTTTGATTTTTCCTCGAGCCCGCGATGTCGCGCGGCGGGCTGTGTGTGACTTTTTATTTTTCTCGCGCGCAGCCTTTCTCTCGTTTTCAAAAATATTTTATACGCTGCTCTCGCGCACATCCGCAGGGTCTCAATGCGATTCGTGCCGGCTGCGCGCGCATTCCCGCATAAATATAATTACAATTAGCTGAGAGCGCACCCTTGAGATTTTGCGTTAAATAAGCGACGACGCGCGTGTATATATCTCATGTATAACGTGAAAACGATTTTATTGAATGGGACTTTTCCCGGTGGCATTTGGATTGTACCTATCGTTTTCATAGCAACGAATCACCAATATGCCGTGAATTTCCGAGCTAGAATTTTAACGAATAATTCATCATTGTAGGTATAAGCGAATATCGAGGTAAAATTAATTCTGTTTTATTTTGCATTGAGTATTCAGTATTCAATCATCATGCATAATATTCAGTTATTGTTTATTGTTGAAACAGTGTGTGTAAGATACGAGTGACGTAATTATTATATAAATATGAATAAACAGTAACAATGGTGATATTGAAGTTAATGTCATAATAATTATTAAATGAAATTAATTCACGTATTGCACAATAATTATTTTATATTGTTAATGATTTTTGCGTCCAGTACGTCGATGCGGAAATGTAATTAGAATATTATTATAAGCTTCAAAAGGCAGGATACGAAGGAAAATTGACAAAGTTTCATGATTTTTTTTTTAATTATTGTACAATAAAGCATAGTACACGAAATTTTAAACTTTATGAAACTAATTTACTTATTTTTGAAAATAAATCCTGTAATCATAGTTAAGGCAGTTAACCAATAAACTAATTATATACAGTTTTCGTGGGCCAGAATTTCCGTGAAGAGATATAGGACGTCTGGAAGGAAAATTAGCCTTCTATTTGATGCAGTACTAGTAACATAATACTTAATTAAAATTTTCCTTCTACAACGCTAATAGACATTTTCCCGAGCGCACTGGAGACCTCGTTTTTGAAATTGGTACCGTAATATATTTCCGCTCCGCAAGTGGTTCCTCTGTGGAAAAGTTATATGTACTTATAAAGCGAGTTTTGTAAGTGTTGAACAAAGTAGCTACAAAATTAATTGATTAGTAAACAACCCTTTAGTATGTTGCATTTAAATTAGAATTGATAAATACATCTTAGTTAGAAATATATCTATTAAAAGTGGCAAAATGGCTATAATAAATGTCTACTTACATACTAGCTTCAAATGAAACTACCTTTTCAAAAAGTTTCTCGAAAAAGGGCTTACAAAACCATGTTATGACTAAAAACTGTGTGGCTGTGTGTGACTATGTGTGATTATGTGTGTGTGTATTTGTGTGTGACTGTGTGCGTGATTGTGCAGTGTTTTTGTGTAAATTCACCAGACTGCAAAATCCGTTGATATACTAGTTTTTGTGTGATGCCACAACATAAGTATGTCTATAAATATATTTTTGATATGGTTTTGGATGATTTTAGTTTACGAAAATTTATTAAATTTTGATATTGTTTTTATGAATATGTTCAGGTAGTTGACAATAAATCACATACAACATCGGTAATAAAAATGTAAAACTGTTATGAAGGCTTTTTTTCAAATTAAAAATTTCGATAAATTCAGAAAAAATAAATACGTGAGAATGCAATAATGCTAAGTGTAGCAAACAACCAAGTACATGTTACACTTTCCGTATTAAAATTATAATTTCCAACATGTACAAATATTTTCGTAGGATGTTTCCATTAGGCAATGAGATTTCGGAAAAACAACGCAGCGACATTAATGCGCGTTGGCAATAACTTCCAAATTCCCAAATGATTATTTCTTGTTTTTCAATTTTACAGTGATTCACTATATAATGTTTGTTTTCCATTGATAACGAAGGAAACTATCAAAACTCATCAGTGTTTGTCTCTTCATTATACTATTATAACATTAGGTAAATTTTGAAGCAGCTGAACGTAATTTTCCCAAATATCATTATCACGTGAAAAGGTATTATAAAATCATTACTGAAAAATTGAATATTCCTAAACGATATTATCGGAAAAAAAGTTTTATATGATTATCTGTTATCTAATATGGTTATATATACTATAATTATATATGAATTTAACCTTACATAATAATATATACTAATATATGTCAATATATAGTCATATATAATTATATATGGACATATGATGATTTCTATATAATTATTATGACTGTATATATAATATAATTGCGCATTTAAAGTTATTTTTATTTCATTTGAGGTATGCTATGTTTTAAACGCCACTTTGAAAGGGCCAATAACTAAACAAATTTATTTTTCTCCCTCGGTGAAAGACTCATTTCCACATTATCCTATCATTTAATAAAATGAAAAAAAAAGAAAAAAAAAATGACGCATCAATTTAAATTGGAGAAAACAAAATCAAAGATAGCGAAAAAAATGAGCAAAAATATCTCTGTAAAAATTGTTGAGAAGAATGAAAATTTTGAAATATTTTTTACGCTATCTTTGCTCATATTTTCTTAAGGAATCAACGTTTTTTACAAATCAAGGCTCAATTTGACACTTTTATAATCTCTTCTGCTCATTTCTGTAACGTATAATTATGTACTTGCAGAGTGGCGACCAATAAACGAGATATCATTTTTCAACAAAATGAAGCATATTTGAGATTAGATTGACTCTGAAAACCCACTCAAAATTCGTTTCTCATATGTGTGACACTATCCTTATGAGACATATAATGAGAGCCTACAACCGCGGCACACCTTTTTCTAATTTATCTACTTGACCCGCTCTTTGATCGGATTTTTATGTTCTTACATAACATATTGATGTGATCTTTGTTAATTAAAGTAAAGTTGACCAAATGTCATTTTATTTGACTACCGTTGTTTTTCAAGAACATATAGCATTGAAAGTTAATTATAATAATGTAGCAAAATTAAAATAAAATAAAAATCTTTTATATAAATAATGTTATACTACATTTATATGCTAGGTACACATACATATCGCGATTGGTATTTCGATACACGCTGGAAATTATCTCTGCTCTGAGTTACTGATCCTCTTTGTACGGATGAGTAAATCTCCATAAAAGAAGAACGACTGCGTTAGCTTTAAAATAATTAAGATCTCTGCCGTTTAGTAAAAAATTAATCAATATAATTAATGGTAATAATCAAATATTCCATTGATATAAAACCTATTAATTGAATACAAATGACATTTTAATCTTCCATTGTAGCAAGTATACGGCCACTAATTCGTATAGGCGTTCAATAAATTAAATAAAATTATTTTCAATTCATCAAAAAAGCTGTAATCATACATAGGAGGGAAATATGTTATCATGATTATCATTGATTATTGTATAATGATGAGAATTTTTAATTGCTCATCATTGATCACTCCTTCCTTTGGCAATCATCCCCCTGCGACCATTGTATCTCTATTTTTGCAACGAAACAATAAAGCTCCTCTCGAACACGACAATTTTTCCGGCCCAGTAAAAAGCCGATACACTCGGCCACCGCTCGTCCGCGTCCAATCGCGTATCTCGCCACATTTTTCAATAGACGAAGAGCGTAGCGCCCGCAGCCACATACTTCACGCGCACGCGACCGCACAACTATGGTCGATCGCTCACAATAATACCGGCTCTTATCGGTACAATGCGCCGCGGTGCGCACTTGTACCGCGCGAGTATAACTCTGCGCAGCGGGACGCGGAGAGCAGCAGCCGCAAACAGCAGCGCAGCGCAATAAGCGGCAAAGTTCTATCGCCGCGTGCAAAATGCCTCGACTTCCGTCGTCGCTCAGCTATCCCCCTCTCCCTCTCTACGCGACGTTCATTAACGCGGACGCCGCCCCGACCCAACCCTCCACCGGAAAGATATTTACATTAGCGAAAAGAGCGGAAGAGACGATGAGGTTGGCTAAGAGTGCGAGTGAGAGGGACAGAGAGGGGGCGGTTGGAGGCGGAGAACAACACGCAAGTAAAATTCAGTAATTTAAGTTCGTTAAGTATGCTAAAATCGGCGGGCGGGGAGCGTAACGCGTTTGAGACACACGACTATATAGGTATATATGTATAAGGAGGGGTGGGGCCGCGCTTTTAGTCGGCCGTGTATTTCAAGATTTGTAAAATTTACATTCTTTACCTTTCCAGCAGAATTTCAATGCGAATTTCCCATTGAAATTCCGTGCTCCCGGAGCGAGGGGGGGAAAAAAAGTGTATAGGTGAGCGCGCGTGTATATATATGGGTCTTGAGGTACGTACGGAACGAGATACAGAGAAGGGGGACGCACGCGGGTATCGCTTTTCCGACAGAAGTCAGTTCTCTTCCGTCCTCCCTCTCTCCCCCTCTCTCTCACTAGCCTTTGTGAAAAGTGAGCAAGTGCGCGGATAAAAAACTAAATACAGACGCAGGAAATACGGAGCGGCGCGGCGGGATAAACGGGATAGGAAAGAGGCGAGGACCGCCCGATTGCTTAAGGTGCTTTCCTTTCATGACATAGTTAGTCAAAACAACAATATCTACTTATGGTATTTTGTTACTTAAGAAAATAAACACCATGAAAATTGGTTAATCATAAAATCCAAATTTTTTGGTACACACATTTTATAATAACTGTAATTTCTTTTTTGCATGAAATAGGACTTTTAGGTTGCTGGTACGATTATACTTCATCCTAGCGTAGAACCGTAGGTGTACCTCTATATGTTATAGAATATCATTTGCGGATTGTCAGCACGGTAATCGTTTCTGACATATACTTATTTTAAATTTGCGTAAATCAACGAATGTATACATTTAAATGTTCGTACCAACCAGATATTTCTAGATAATCTAGATATTTCCATTGTTACAATTTATTGAGCAGTGTGGGCACACTTTGATACACCCTGTTCTCTCTAAATGTTAAATAGTGGAAAAGTCACTATTCTATACATTTATGCAGAGTATAACGTAATAGGAGAACTTCTATAAGTTAGAAGTGACTTTATTGTTTAAATAATCCGTAACTGCGACCCTTCAATTGTATGTGTGAGTTCAAGATGACGAATAAGATATCGTCGAAATAGAAAGAGGACAAACTCACGGTGCAATTCGAAAGACAACTCGAAATCCGGTTCGACTGCGACTCTGAGTCGACCCTTTTCTATTCGGAAGCGACGATATATAGTTTCATGAAAGAACCGCTTTAATAATGAAATACTTTTCGTGAAGAGAAGGAAAGAGAGAGAGAGAGGGTGCTCTGTGTATTTTGCTGAGTAAGAGAAGATGGATGCAGTTATGAGGTAGTCCTCTTGGGGACTCGTTTGGGCGTCATCAGCTTGACAGTTGTGGGCGGGAGATGTTATGTCAGTGTGGATGGGAGGAAATTTTTCGCAAAATATCATCTGGTGGGAGAAACCAATCTCTCAGTTGATGATTACGTATTTTGATCGATTTTGGGAAACTTAATTTGATATTGCAATGTTTAGTTTTCTGAATTGTTTGTATTGGAAATTCCTACAAAGTGATAAAAACAAGCAGTTAATAAATAACGAAGAAACCTTATATGAAAGTATCCAAGACAAATTATACCATTATACGTGAAAAAAAACATTTTTTTTTGTAAATATCCATCTTATAAATACGCTTGTTTAAAGATTATCTGTACTCAAATTTGTATAATAGAATGTTTCTTATATTTTTCAAAAAATTTTGTTCGTATACGGCTTATTATTTCCTATTACGAATGAGATTTGTATAAGCGGTCAAAACATTCTCGATTAATAAAAGATATACAAACACATAAGCGCTCATATAGATGTATGAACACAGTCCACATGCTTATACAGATAAATAAATGTCTAAAAAATTACATTTTTGGACGAAATTTTAAAAAATGTTTCAAAACTAACAGTATCTTTTTATTGTTCCAAAACTTCCTTTTTAAGAGAGAAAGAATATTTAATTGATATTTAATGCTTTGATAAAAATGTATATTGCTAATTTATTAAATCAGTAGTTGAGATAATAATATCTTTGAATTTTTAAACCATATACGTAGGAGAATTAATTTCTACAACGCTAAAGACTAGGGAGTTTTTCAATTTTAATAGCTCAATCACGTTAATGTATATTTGTTATTGTAAAACTTTTAAACGTTATTTAAATAATAATTTTAAGTAAGAGAAAAAATGGTAAATTTTAGTTTTTTTTTTAAATTACAACTACAGGTAAATAAAACGTGCTTCTTGTTTGAATTCGATATTTTATCACAATGGTTATAGAAGATAAAATCAGTGAATTTCGCGCGCTCAATGTGCGATTTTGTCTTTTATTGAAATAATTATCTCATTTTGATTTAAAAACAAATAAACAAAATAAAATTAAAAATAATTTTATCATTCAATTCACGATTTATCGTCATGGTGTTTTTACAATGAATTCTCTAAAAAATATATTCATCAATAGTATGTATTTATGAGTAAGAGAATTCATAAATTTTAAAGCTGTGCATGAATATTCACTAAAACATTGCATTAATTTATAAATGCAATTAAAAGACGCCCTTTATGTGTGCGTTTTATGCGTGAAATTGATGCAATATTTACTTTCATAACTAGACCACCGAGTAGTATAGTATCCACTGTCCAGTATTGTGAGACAATCGTTTATTTTGAATACTTTAAAATTATTGAAAAACGTTACTTTTTTTAAGTAACAACTCGAAATTATTATAAATTTTGTTTTGTAAAGTTAAACTTAAGAGGATAAAGCCAATTTTATGGAAGGCGAATGTCCCGGTATATGAATAAACTCGAAAGTATGTCCGGGTATCTTGTTTTCGAAATATCAGTATCTAGACACATTCACAAATGTACAATTTTCATTAATAAAACGTAATTTTAAGAACAATAGGTGAATCATAAAGTCAATGTATAACTCTCAATTTGAATTCAATCTTTGTTCATATAAGTGAGAAGAAGTGAAACTACGTTGATCTTTTTCGGTCTCGTGTCCTTCGATTCTTCGTTCAGGTACTCAACCGAGTCTATAGTTAGGCAGGTGTACCGGTAGGTTGAATAACTCATTTGCTAGATCAGTATGGTTTTATATTTTTGAGTATTATTCGTATTATTCTTAATAATAAATACACACCCCTGATAATTTAAAATAGTAAAAGATTATAGTTGCGATGAAAATAATTTCTGAAATACATTTCAGCCACTTTTTTGACAGTTTTGTAAATTTCCTGGCTGCGGCCTGAGTGGCACACTAATATGGATTACCGGACTGGTTTTCTACGTAAAAATTACATATGGTATATCCTGTCTCTTTTATGAGCTTCGCGCACCATGCTAATGGCAGCAATAACAAATTAAAAAGAAGTATTACACAAACTCAAAAGTTCTACAGATTTACCAATATGTGTGGGATGACCCTAAATTATTCTCGATGTTAGCATGTTAATTATTGACATCAAAAATTAATATAAGGAATTGGTAGATTGAGTTTGAGGAATTAGCAACGTGCCAATGACTTGACAGTGATGTTTTGTGTATCGCCTCAAATAAGATTAATTTTAAATGTATATGTTGTGAAATTTATATAAAATAAGACATGACCGGGTACCTGAGCCATTTACCTGTTTAATAGTTTGGGTAATTTGTTTGATGCATAAAGATATACATGATTCATACGAGATATAATGATGTTATCGACAGGAAATCGTGAATCACGTTGTGTGAATGAAAATTCTTTAAATATACTGAATGAATAATCTTATCGCAGGTTTTATGATTATAAACTTATATAAGTTTGAAAAAGATATTTGATAATAAACTGTTATGAATATGTTTTAGAGGTTTAGGAGAAGTATTTTGGTGACAAATAAAATAATTGGTAAAAAGGTTTAAAAGTAAACGTGTACGAGTACGTGACTAATGATATGTGACTAATGATCAAAGTACCTAATAACACCAAATTTTCATTATATCACTTATTTATCTTTATAATAACATAATTCTTAATAATGGCTTTATGTATCAGGTGATCATTGGAACTATACTTGGCTATTGAAAAATATTTTATAATAGATGTAAAGATCAACTACTACTTTTGATAAAACTATGCAAATATGAAGCTTTTTAAATCTCTAAATCAAGTTTATTGTTGAATAAAATCCAGGTGGTATAATAGTCAGTAAAAGGCACTTCCATATTTGTAAGTAGTATCTTTTAATTAATATTACCATACGTAAAAAAATTTTATAAAAAATTCTTTGCAACTTTTTATATAAATTATTGATATGCATAGTCATTAAGACATGATTTTTATGATACATTTTTTGTCTTGAAATTTTTGTTCGCTGCTGCAAAGCTCCCTTTGTGAGAAAGTTCAAACTGGTTCCTTTAGTAACCTGTTAATTGTTTTTTATTATTATTATTCATTCGGCGAATCGGGATAAACGATTTGCATTCTTTGAATTGGAAAATAATGAATTTCTCCTTTAGCGTTTAAGCTGCAATTTCGAAAAAGCATGTGCGATTCAATATTATACCGCACGTGAATATATGCAGTAACGATATCAAATCAGTGCGAAACTATGAGACAATACATTTGATCGATTCTGACACTAGGCCGTGAATAGTTCATCCTCAATAAATCTTCCGCTTTAATGAGTTCGGTTTAGTGACCGATAACACGGTCAGATTGGACGTAATAATGCTATTAAGCGCAATAACGATTTATCGAACAGATTTTCATAGGGTTAATGGGTTTTCGGAATACTTTAATATTAAATGCAATTTCTTCCATTTTTCATAAAACCTCGACAGTGTTGTAAAAAATGGTCTTTTACTTTCTATTGCATGGATACGGTTATCTATTTTTTTAGGTTTTTAACCTATAATCTAATCAAAGATTATATCGAAGAACTTGATGAAATGTTTATAAATCCAGGCTTGATTAAAAACGTGAGAATGGTTGAAAATTGTTTAACCAAAGATGTCTGAATGGCTGTATTTAAGGTCGCTCATGCGGGTTAGTAAACCTAAACATAAAGCTATGAAATTTGTTTACAAAGGTTCATTTACACATTCCAATCTGGTAACTAATATGACAGGAAAAAAGGGTTCTTAATGTAACAGGAAAAATTTTTCCTATACAAAATAGGGGTGGACTTGAAATAGTCACCTCTAATGATTGTAATTGGTCGATTTGAAATGGACATGTAAAATGTGATTGGTCCATGATACGGCGTGCGAAGCGCGCATTCACACTTCTATTGTTAGAAAATTTCTAATGTTGCAAAAGTAGATTTTGCCTATTAAAAAAAAAATTTAATAAGTATATATAATCTTTTTTGTTTTTCATTCAATTTTACTGCACTGAGAGAGGGATTTATTCATACTTAATTATTTAAAATGTTGACTTTTAATATTAAAATAGTCGATTTTGGCAAAATAAGAAAAATGTTAATTAATTAAATCATTCCACATTTCCCGGACGAAAGACCGGTCTCTAACTGATGAGCCACTGCGACTCCCATATATTTGTAATATATTTTCTTATTAAATACAAATAAATCCTTTTCACAGTGTGTGAGAAAAATGGATTACGAATTACCATGAGAAGATTTTGTTTTCATTCCAGATATCTGAATGGATGAGCGTTATATTGATACTGTTATTTGTTTAATTTATTACTTTATTTTAAATTAAATTAATTTCATTTTTACTGTGAATTTTATCAATTTTTAATATTCCATCTCTATTGAACCATCGTGCAATACGTAATTTTATGGTAAATAGGTTATTTTTATAACGAACGCTCTAAACTTTTGTTTTATCGTATCTTTATCACTTATAAGATAAGAAACGTTAGCAGATTTCTAAACATCAGGTAGCTATACATTTACCATATTTATTTTTAAAAAGTAGTTAATTAATTCCTAAGTGGAATATGGTTAACAATTCCAACAGGATAAACGCTTTCCAATAGTTATTTATGCAAATCCATAATTTAAAATCCGTTTATTCAGGAAAATTTATTTCGCAACAGCATTGTTCAAGATTATAACGCGCGCGCGTGCTCCACCTGAATTAACTATATTTACTGCTCCACATTCATATTACTTATTAATTTCATAATTTAACCGAGCTATACTATATACGCGCTCACCGCACTCTCGGTGTATAAATTCACGCGCTCGCGCGCGTGCACCCCCACGCACAATCGATTTGCAATTAAAAGATAACGATGGATTACTGTTTCAATTTTCGGCTGCCCGGTCAGTTTCAATATTTCCTCCCCCACGCGAGAGTGGGCGCGTGCGCGTATGTCAATATGCGCTCTCGCGATAGACGAGTTTGGGTTAATTTGCAATACAAACAGACCGTATTTACGCGGAGATTTTCTCGTTCCAGTGTGTGCGTGTGTGTGTGTGTGTGTCAGGGCGTGCGCTCCGCGTTAAAAACACCCTTCCCGCGCGAGGTGGGAGTACGCGTGGAAGAGGGGCGGAGTGAGCTCGAAGAGTTAAATGGCTATTTGGTCGTGAGTGTACTCGTAAAACAGGGCGAAATTACGCGCGCGCGCGTACCCGAGTTTGCCGAGGGGCGCCATTTCGATGAGTAAAATATCTGAGTGAGGCTGCACGTGAAAAGTATTGAAAAAACGAGTTTCATCTGTACGTAGGGCTGTCTATGAATAAATAGGTACGATTTTAGAAATCGCGTGAAAAAAGAGCAGCTTTTTGCTCGAAAACTCTTTTATTTGTTTATCCCCTTTATTGAAATTGATGGCTATTTCATTTAGCGTTTTATTCGCAATCTTTTGTTGGTATAACAAAAGTCCTGTTAAAATTTTGGCGGGGTATCTGACCTCGTTTTTGAGATAGAATTTCCCGAAGTTGTCGGGTATAAGTTATATGCCCCTGTACCGTCGATTTTTCCGCAGAAGCACACTTTTCCGGACATGCGATTTCGTTCTAAATTTTTTTGTAGGCTTTTGTTAGTATAACAAAAGTCCTGTTAAAATTTTGGCGGGGTATCTGATCTCGTTTCCGAGATAGAATTTCCTTGATGATCTTATTTTATGTGGTTCCTTTGCCGATTAAATTACGAAAATCGGAAATAAACAAAATTTTATAAAGTGCTCGTAACGAGCGCTGCAAA
>UXGD01003649.1:0-19606 GCA_900474315.1 Torymus auratus
ATTTCAAGATACAAAATCCAAGGTTTTCCCGATTTTCAAAAAAATGGACTTATGTCGTTATGCCTCGGAGCCACAGACATATATAGATATACATCTCTAGTATTTCTGGTGTCGTGTCGGTGTCAGGTATACCGTGTAGAAGGACCCATAATGAGGTGAAAACCGTTCCGTTGGCATCTTTCTATTCTGGGAAATTTGTGAGCAGACAAAGCTGACTTTCAAATTTCCCAGAATTTAAAGATACCGACGGAGCGGAGAATCCGAGAATTGTTCGCTCCGTCGGAAAGTTCGGCACCTTGATTACCAACGGGCGATGGTAGCGCTGCAACTCAAAATGGCCTTATCAGGCTTATCAACGTAACAAGAGAAAATGTACTGACACTATACTTGTCATTAAAAATATTTGATTCCCGCCACTGCAAGTCTCAGGTCACCCGGCCGGTAGCGATGTGTGGACGCAGGCGTGGAAGTATATTTAAAGCTACTGGTTTTGCATAAAAAAACTTGTATTTATACATATTTTTAAGTCTTCAATAACCAATTTTGTGATAAGCCGTAAAAATGACTGCCGGTAAGTGCTTCTTTATGTTCTTTCACGCGTTCCTTCAATGCTGCGTATCATAACCTGTTGTCTTGTCAAATAATTTGTCAAATAATAATTATTAATATATTAAGTAGAATATGATTCTGTGTATTAATTTTGTAAAATCGTGTAAGATTTATTTTTAATTTGATTATGATTTATTTGTATTTCAGAAATGAATAATACAGAAGATATGTGGACTCCTTACAAGGAGTTACAGAGTCTTGTTGAACGTTATGTATCATCATCACCCAGCACATCTGATCCTCAATTTCATGAATTTACAGAGACACTTCGGAATCACAGACAAAATTTTTTAACATTATTGAAAAACCATGTAAGTATCTAGAATAAAATATATAATTTTGGTAAATAAAGATTTTTAAGTATTACATTTATCACTGTATTTCTTTTGTAGCCAAAGAATGCCAAAAGCCGAAAAGAAATTTTAAAAGGTGATACAGAAGGCATAACATCTCCAGGGTTAGGTCATCAATTATTGACAAAAGAGTTAATTGATGAAACTTTAATAATAAGTGATATGTATGAATTGAATGAATTTATGGCATTGGACTTATTATATACTGCGCAATTACAAATGCCACATCACCCTGGATTAACAAGGGGATTAACAGCTATTTTATTATATTATGATGGAAGAAAAGCTCTTACTTCAGTATTGAAAACGTTAGTGCAAGCTAGATCTGGACACAGTTGGATGCTGGATATACCATTGGCATTAACTAAACAAATAACTGAATATACTAACAAAATGCAAGAAGATGGTTTATTGGATAGAATTTTGTATTTACTTGAAGAAATGGATCCAACAAAGGTTGGTATATTTTAAATGCCCTAAGTAGTACACATTAAAATATTCAAGGTGTTATGATTTATGTGCTTGAAGAAAATATTTAAAAATTTAAATTTTATTCTGTACAACTTATAGGAGCAAGATTTATTACAACAAAACAGAGCACTTGGTGGAGCTAAGCATCATTATATGGTCATGAAATTGTACAATGACACTAGACAGGATTTAGCTGATATTTTGTACATGTGGTCAGCACAATCAACTCTACCAAGTTCAGTTATGTTCAGACTGCTAACATTATTGCAAAAGAAACATCCAGAATCAGAGGCTGGTGAAGGCAATCCCGACAAAGTTACCTTATCTCTAATTATGGCTCTAGTGAATTCAATTAATTTGAGTCCTTTACACAGTCGAGAAGATGGTGAAGGTAATGATCTTATAAGATAACTTTGTACTATTAATTTTATTTTTATATAATCCTTATGCATTAAAAATGAATTAATTTAAACTTGTTGCTTCTTACACAGATATAGTTCGTTCAATGCCTTTAATAGCAGAAAGAGGTGTTTTTGAAGAAATTGTGCAAAAATTAATGTCACCAAATATTGTATGGGAAAGTGCAGGCTTAAGAGGATTGGTTCAGTTTGTCCTTGCAATAGCAGTAACTACAATTAAATCAGCACCAAATCTATGTCCTACTCAAAATATAACCAAAGAAGATGAAATACTTGTTGAATCTGCTTTGTCTAACAAAGCCTTCCATTTTGCAGCTGAAGTACTTTTTAAAAGTGAATATTTACCTTATGAAGAATTCTACATCCGGTATTTTCATACCTTGATATCAGATTTCATCTTGTTAATGCCACTTAAAGTAAAAGAATTAAGGAGTAGAGCTGATGAATCTATGCGCTTGATACAAGCTTATCAACAAGAAGGAATTGAACCACCAGTAAATTTAGATAATCATTTTAAATATTTGATGCTCATGGTAGCTGAATTATATAGACAGGATCCCTTAAATCTTAATTTAGCAATGGATTATTGGTGTCAACATTCAGATTCTTCGCATGTTCCAAATTCAATACATGCCAATCGCTTACCATCTAGACAAGTTGCATTATTTAAATTTGTGCGATTAGCTGGTGAAATTCTACCTGCTGGTTTGTTTGTCCCTTATTTAAATATGATTGCTTCTTTAGCTTCTTCACCACAAGCTGCAAGACAAGCTTTCAATTTTTTAAAACCTAACGGTAAATAAAACTAGATTTTATTCCTGTAATTTTACAATAATAACTTATATAATTATGCTAAAATTTACGGAAATGATTTTAGGATCGGCTAGCTCAACAACAATATCATGGGACCATTTTTTCAGTTCGTTGAACCGCTATTATTATAATTTACGTCAAGAATTACCACCTACACAAGATACGGTGTACCGTCAGCGCGGCCATCCGAAAGGTATTACGCCAAATGAAGTGAAAGGCTTGGAGGCAGTACTGCAAGTGGTTCAAGTTATAGCAAAGTACGATGAAATGTCAAGAGTGGCTTTATGCGATCATCCAGGATGGAAAGTTTTGCAATCTCTTATAGGTTTAGTAAGTTGCGCTATGCCGATACCCTTAAAAGGAGTTTTGGTAAGAACTTTAGCAGCTCTTGCTAAATCTTCAGAAAGTTCATCCACTATTTGGTTGAACTTAGAAGCTGCTCAAATAATAACGACGATACCGACAACAAGTAGTTATCAACCCAGAGGCGTCCAAACTGAATTGGAAGAAATCGAATCGCGAAATGAAGAGTATCCATTAACGCGAGCGGTGCTGGAGTTATTAGACGTTTTAACTGATTTTCCGATTCCTCGATTACTTGGGGTTGGCCAAAGAAACCCAGGTTTTGACCCGTACTTGAACTTCATTATCAATACCGTCTTCCTTCGATTTAACACTCGTTCTTACAAAAATCCTGGTGAAAAATGGGAAGTTGCTAATGCTTGTTTGAAAATACTTTTTAAACTGCTCAAACAGTATGAACCAATGGTAGAAGATTTCATTGGATGTAAAGTGGAGCTTCAAGGCGGTGAATCGACTACGGTAAATGCCTCACCCGGTTATCATTTAATGTCGCAGCTTCATTCAAATACAGAATTACTTAGAGTAATTTTGTACATTCTTGATGAAGGTTGCAATTGCCTCGATACGTATGATTCGTTTCCCGGCAAGAAACATTTGGAAGAGAGCACTTTAAATTGCTTAGAAATTTTGGAACATAGCTTAAAAACTCAACATCAGTATATGTCGCAACTCGCCGCGATCTCGTCTTCAAATAGAATTTCTACTGGACTATCACGTTTGCTACTAGGAGTAAATCATCGCACGGGCAAACCCGACCACATGATAAATGTGGCAAAGTATATTTTATACAGCACCTGGTTAAGACGACACGCATACGTTGCTGTGGGTGTTATTCAGGGTGTTTCTAACGAACCCGGTGCTGATTCCGAATTATTGTCAACTTTCACGTCCACACCAACACTTACAACAAATATCAGACATGGCTTCGTTGAATGCTTGGACACGGAAGATAATGGTAATGAAAATGAGGATGAGGGTGAAAGAAATAAGCAACAATCGGGACATTGCAAAGATAGAATATTACTACTTTTGATGCAGAGTATAACCCGTCCCTCTCCGAACTTAGCTCACTATTTGCTTGGATTTGAGATTTCGAAAGATATACGAAAAACGGTAATTCAACAGCCTGGGATTCTCGGCTACCCTCGGACGTGCTTACATTCCATTTTATCAATTTTGGAACAATCGCTCGAAAGAGGCAGAGATAAAATAACAGAAGCTTGTTATTGGTTCCTTCATACGCTAGCGGCGAACAATAAAACGTCTGTTCCTGTTTTACGATTTCTTCGTACATCTACCAATCAAGATTTCGTTCAACGTCATTTATCGAAATTGCCATTCCAAGGAGCAAACAAAGCTACAGATTTGACTTGCATGTCTTGGTTACTTAAAATCGCTGCCATCGAATTGCGGGTTGGATGTGGAAGTTTACAAAATTCACTAATTCAAAGATTAGTTGGTAATTATAAATTAATCATGAAATAACTCTCAAATTATTTTATTGCATAGAAATATTATGGCTTAATCTTTTTCAGGTAATTTGGGGCAAGACCGTGATCAAGTCGTCCCGTCACAAAAACTGCTTATGGACTTGCTTCATTACATAGATTTCCAAATACAATTGGAATCTCCGAAGTCTTGGGAATATTTTGATCCATCTCAAGTTGAAATGGTATTTGGCCGCTGTAGCGTACCGGTAGCTCTGTCTGGCGGACCACAACTTATCGACATCAAAAAGCTTCATTCCCTCATAACGGAAGAATTGTCTGGAGCACAAGGAAATGCCACAACTACTCAAAGAAAGCATATGCAGCAAGAATTACAATCGATTTTGGCATATGCTTTAAAAAGGAATCAAACTAAAACTCTTTCATATGCGACTGTCAAATTCGTAGAAGGCTGGTGTCAAACAACTGAAATACTCTTTTCAGTAGCCACGAATCAACATCTCCCGCAAGCACAAACTCAAAATTTCCTTTTGAATCTCTCGCATGATTTATTGCAGAAAATGACATCATGTGAAGCACTTAATGAAATCAAAACATTAGTTTCCGGAACAGTCTTGATTCTTTTGGTAAATCTACGAGTTAGTTTTGCCATGCAATTTGACGAAGAATCCCGTGTAAACTTTGGAGTACAGTCTGATGATGAACTACTACCTTCTTCGCCTACAAATACAACTATGATGAAGATTATTCTGAATCACATACTTCAATGGATTCTTAATTCTGAAGCATCTTCTCAAAAAGTCCGTACTCATCTTTATGGAGCTCTTCTTTACTTCTTGTGTATTGTTGGCTCAGACAAGCCTGGCGAAAATATAGGAAACATCGATACGACGTTTGTCAGTCAATTAGACAGTTCACTATATCGAGCACTGCCAATGCAAGAACGCTCTCACAGATTTGCTACTATTCATGTTATCAACAGTTTTGGTGATAAATTAATGGATATTATTTGCCACAGTTGTTCCGGTGGACATGATGTTTGTAAAATGCTCGGACTTTCTTGTTTGAATAAAATTCTCGAACTTGATTGCGATAACTCGTGGATAATTTATCTATCAAGTCGTGGATACTTAAAGCATATGATCGATAGTTTACTTGAATCAGATAATTTGTTGCGTTGTATGCTTCAACCGGATCCTCAAACTTTACGGCCACTGTATTTGTACGAGGCAAAAATGGCAATGTTTACACGAATGGCTTCTTCTAGACTTGGCGCCGAAAGTCTTTTAGAAAATAAAGTTTTATCATGTCTTTCGAGTATGTCCGTTGTTGATCAACACCCCGACGTACACGACGGTTTTAATGGGACAGATCCATCTTTTCTACCATCTGTGAGCCAAAGATATCAACAAATCTTTTTGCCAATGCTTTACTTATGTGATGCATTACTTACAACACTCGGCACCGAAAATCAATCTTGTGCCATTCAAATTTGTGGATTTTTACAGAGTCATCGAGATACAGTAGAGATGACTTTAAGAAATATTTTGCCTAGCTCAAATGCATTATTTATGACTGAAGTGGCTTGTTTAACTGGAGTAATCGCACGATCAGCTAATATTGGTAATTATTTATACCTCTGCCTCAATATATATTTTTATGCCGCAAATAATATGTTTATTTTATCCTATTTCTTTCAGATATGTATAAATTAGTGGACGAAGAAGTAGAAAAATCTGATATTGGTGAAAGTAATATGGGTGATAGCAGTGGGATGAGAGAATTAAGAGCTCATCTTTATAGATTGCAAAGGCTTATGTTGGCTCTATTACCTAAATTCATATCAGCTGAGAAAGGAGATTCTGATCAGCGAAATTTCTCGTGTGTACAAATTGCTGCAAACATAATGTTATATGCTAGAAATCAAATGCAACATAGTCGCATGGATCAGAAATTAAGAAATGTGCTTTTTGAACCACATTTATCACAAAGATCAGATAATCGCGATATGAGAATGAAAGATGCGTCCACTGGAATGCATTTAGGTATTGTAATTGAACACTTAGTTGCAGCTGTCAAATTATTACAAAAAGAATTATCTCAAAAGAGACCTACGTCTGTTAAAGAAATGAGTTCGTCTGACTTAAAAAAGGTATATAATTTTAGTACTTATTTTTCAAAAATATTAAAAAATTTAAGTAATAAAACTTTAAAAATATTTTATACTAATGTGTGATCAATAAAATAATTGAATTACTTATTTATTTCTAGTATCTCAGTGAAGAAGAAATGGAGCTGGATACAGTAAAACAAAGAATTATTATAGAACAGAGAATAAATCGACAAGAAAAAGACAAACGTCAAAATATGAAATATACTTCATTGATCATTGAACATAGTTTGTATATACTTTGGAGTCACTTGGACTTTTATGCAATGCAAACAACAGCTCAATTCAAATCTCATAGTAAGTTTTCTATAATAATAGTTATTTTCGATACAAGTGCGTTAAAAATGATTTTGGCACAAGTGTGGGTTTGTCGCCCGAGCGAAGCAAGGGTGACAATCACACTTGTGCGAGAATAATTTTTCGCACGTGTAACGAACATTATTTTTTAATACGGCGTGCGCAAAATGCCGTTTTCCTGTGCGCTTGCGAAGGCAAGCATGCGCAGTGTCCACTTTGCGCACAGAGTGTGAAAAAATACTTTTAAATCTTAAAAATTTTAATATTTGACCGATTAGATTGTATAATAATTAAATGAAATATTTTAGTGTCTTCTGTAAATTTGGATGATAGTACATTAGAATGGAGAAAGCTTAATGAACTTCTTCCAGAATTGAAGGATGGTTTGGTATCCGTTTTCACAGACAGTTTTGTTACAAGGCTTTTGACAACACACAGTGAATATACAACAGTAGAACAAGGTTTTATTGAAGCACTTGTTAGAAGAATTAAGCGACTTTTACAATTTATGGTCGCTAAATAAACTATGTATATACATTGTACAAATTTATTAAAATTATCTATTTTTATTCTTTCACTTAATAAATATTTTGTAAAAAATTTATTAAAATATTTCGTGTGAATCATTTCCTGTGACAATTTACAATTTCACAAAATTTATCATATAACAATTAATAGGTATTGACAATGCAAGTCACATTCAGAGTATATTATTTACAACATTGATTTACAATATTGACAAGGTTTATCAGTAATAACAATAATTATTTCAAATGACTTAGAATGCATTAATACACTAACCACACATTGTTTAATATGGCAATTTATTGTTAAGAAGCAACTATTGCTTCATCCCATGGACCATAAATATTTTCTTTGTATTTCTGCCATTTGATATACCAAAGTGGACATACTAAGTGTATAAAAATCGAAATAGCTATAAAAATGTATGACAAAGTAATTGATATCTCCCACAGTAAATGTAAAGTACTTAATACTAGACTAATAGATAATAAAATTTTATTGTTTAACTCTGATAGTAAAAATGGCAGTAAAACAAAGCATTGAACTGCAACGGTGAGTAAAGAAAACGCATGCAGTGGTGTAGATAACCTGGAAGTTAGCATTAATGAACCAAAAATGGAAGACGTTATTGATAAAGATTCAGAAAGAGATACATTAGTCGACCCATATTTACTAAATATTAAATGAATAAAAAACATGAAAATTGTCATTGCATATATTGTATCGGTACTTATAGTTTCAGTCAATGTTTTCAAAACTGGTGACAAAATATAACCAAATGCAAGGAAGATTAATACTGTGCGTAGATCTTTGGATAATCGCTCAAGCACTTTGGAAGTTTTTATAATATACTTAATGTAGCCAGCTATAGTTAAAATAGTGCTAATAGTGAAAATAACATTTGGTGTTGTCCACTCGTTATCTAACCAAATGAATATAATAACAAACAAAATTACAACGCTAATCTGTATTGAAATGCTTGCACCTAGAGTAATAGCTTCTTCCACTCTTGCAGAGTTTGGTTTAACATTCTTACGTAGTTCTTCCAAAAATGAAGCATCTGTGTAATTATCTGGTAATCCATGATTTTCATATAAATTTTTCTTCCAAGTTCTTGATTTCATTTTAATATTATAACTTCAGTAGTAATTAAAGAATGTAGTAATATCAACTTTTGAACTGTATGAAATATTTTAATTGAAGCAATGTAACATAACTTTCACAGAAAGAATGGATTTCCTTCAATGTTACAAACATTATGTATGATTTATAATTTTTTGTTCTCAAAAATGAGATGATTAGATTTCTATACAATCATTTTCTGAAACAAAATAATTTTTATTAGTGATATTTCTTACTACTTATTACTGTTTCTGTCAAATATTAATTTTTTTAATTAATAGTACCTTTATGCAAACTTAGAAATTTAATTATTATTCTTGATCTAATGCATCAATTTAAATTACATATTATAAGCGTAATATATTAGTATACTAATAAATATTCTATTTACAAGTGTGAGTTGATCTAATAACAACTCTAATTTCTAACCCACTATGTGAAACCTAACCCCAACTCAAGGAATTGTGGTCAATACACGTCAACCGGACAAACTAAAGTAGGTACGTAAACCATTGAGTCAGCTGTGTTGTGGATCTTGCATGTCGTGTCGTGTCTTTTTTGTGTACTTACTTTCAAGAACAATAGCACCGGCAAAACATACGGTATGTTTGTCAGTATTGAAATAAACCTTCATTTTTTTTATTGCATATTTCTTTTTCAGTTTTAGAAGTATGCCCAGTAAAGTTTTTTATCTATGTAGAAACAGTATCTTGAGTTTTTATGTAATGAAATTGATTGATAACCTTATCTAAATGGAACTTGCATACGTTTCACTTTTAAAAAAGTGGTATAATTATTAGAATGATGTGTAATTAACTTCAATTTTTCGATATTATCCTATTAATTTATTTATTATTCAACCAGAGTTAAGAGTATAAATGCAAGTGTATATATACATATGCATAATATATTAGACAAAAGTACTTTCTGTGCAGATATAATAAATATACCTGTGTACAGGTGTGGTTTATATTATAATATTGAAAATTCATGTATGGCAGATATTGAATAACTATAAACTCAAGTCATAAGTACAATCAATTAAAATAATTTATGTTCTACCTATTTAATTTATATTATAACTGTGATATTTTATTATTATAGAATATTTCATAATGAGAAAATTCAGAAGAGCTCAAGCACAAAATCAAGCTTCAATTGAGAAACACTTAGTGGCAAACAATGTTGAGTCTTCTAGCAGTGATGATGAAAATGAAGAAGTATTAGAAACAGCAGTTGAGAAAGTATTGTCAACTTATCAACGCGAAGGTGGAGATGTGAATAAGACTTCATCTTATTTAACTGAAACTTTGCAATCTGGAGGAGCTGTTTGCTTAATATGTATTTCTTCAGTAAAGAAAACTGATGCAGTATGTATAGAAATCTTTGATTTTTTATTGCTTGTATTACAAATCTATTAATTAAATTAATTCATTAGATTTGGAGCTGTGTTGAATGTTACACGTTTTTACATTTACCATGTATTCAACACTGGGTGCGAGATAGTTTAAGTTATAAACATGAAAAGGGAATTACACCTTTATGGGCTTGGTATGTTGATAATTTAATTTTAGTGAAAATTGAAATTATTATTATAATTAGTATAAAATTTATTTTGATTATTTTTTCAGCCCAAAGTGCAGGTCAGAATATGGAGAAGATCAGATACCACGAAAGTATGTATGCTTTTGTGGAAAAACTGAAGACCCTTCTTATCAACCATGGAGTATTCCTCACTCTTGTGGGGATATGTGTGGAAAGTTTTTACAACCAAAATGTGGGCACAAATGTATGCTTTTATGTCATCCTGGTCCTTGCCCTCCTTGCCCAAAAATGGTATCAATTGCATGTTTCTGTGGGAAACAAGCACCTTGTCCTCGTAGATGCAATGCTAAAGAATGGAGCTGCGGGGAGGTATGCAATAAAAAATATAAGACTTGCGATCATAAATGTATAGAAAAGTGTCATTCCGGTACTTGTCCACCTTGCTCAGAAATGATTCTAACTGCATGTAATTGCAAGAATAAATGTGAATCAAGAAAATGTAATGAAGCATTTTGGCGATGTGATAAAACTTGTGGGAGACGCTTTTCATGTAATGTACATGTTTGTGAAGACAAGTGTCATAAACCAGGAGATTGTAGTACATGTCCACTAGAGCGTAATAGAACTTGCCCATGTGGTAAGAAAAAATATGCTATATCTTGTAAACAACAGCAAGCTCCAACTTGTGGAGATACTTGTGGGAAATTATTAGAATGTGGAGCTCATAATTGTAATATGAGATGTCATACAGAACGTTGTGGACAATGTTTAGAAGTTATAACAAAAACATGTCGCTGTGGAAGTTTTAGTAAAGAACTTGCTTGCATTAAAGAATTCCATTGTAATAAAAAATGTACACAAATGAGACTTTGTGGCAGACATTCGTGCAACAAAAAATGTTGTGATTGTTTAGTGAAAAATACTTTTAATGCATGTGAAAAAGTTTGTGATAATACATTAAATTGTCGCAAGCATAAATGTCCTGCACCTTGTCATAGTGGACCTTGTTATCCTTGTCCACGTACCATTGTTATTCAATGTCGTTGTGGTAAAAGTAAAATTACTGTTCCTTGTGGAATAGTTAAGAAAATTAAGCCACCACATTGTAACAAAATGTGTAAAATTCCACCAATTTGCCATCATCCCAAAAGAGAATCACACAAATGTCATCAAGGTGCTTGCCCACCATGCCGTAAAGTTTGTGGATTGACTCATAAAAGCTGTGGTCATATTTGTCCAGCATTATGTCATACCAAAGTGTGGACTAAATTTAAACCTAACGGAGTTGCAAAACCAATTGGGCCTTGGGAAAATCAAAAAGAAAGGTGGGAGTATCAATCTTTTCCATGTCCCCCTTGTGAAGTTTCTGTAATGGTTACTTGTCTTGGAGAACATTAAACACGTCCATGGCCTTGTTATAAAGCCATTTCTAGTTCTTGTCTTAGAGAATGTGGTCAATTATTAACATGCACAAATCATTATTGTGAAAAACTTTGTCATAAATTACAATCACCAGATGATGATAACGATGGAAATAAATGCATGGAATGTGAAAAGCCTTGCGCTTTCCCAAGACCAAAAGGGTGCACACATATTTGTCCAAAACCGTGTCATCCAGCTCCATGTAATCCATGTAAACAATTAGTAAAAATTCCCTGTCACTGTGGAATAAATAGTCTTTACATTCGCTGTGCTCAGCTTACTTCTGCTACTATTGAGCAGAAAAACGAACTTTTACAATGTGGAAATCAATGTCCTCGAAACGTAAGTCTATCCTTATTATTTCTTTATTATAATTTCTATACTTAAATTTAAAGATTTTGTACTAAAATTTTTTTCTTTTTTTTTCTTTGTTACAGTACCCTTGTGGTCATCGTTGTATAGATAACTGTCATCCTGGACTTTGTAAAAAAGCTGAATCTTGTCGTAAAAAGGTAAAAGTTTTATGTAAATGCAAAAGGATAAAAAAAGATTTTTCATGTCTATCCATACGAGCTGGAGAAGCTATTGTAGAATGTGATGAAGTATGTCGAAAAAAGAAGGAAGAGTTGGATCGAATTAAAGAGCTTGAACAAGAGAAAAAACGAAAAGAAGAAGAGCTGAAGAATCAGAAAGAAATTGAAATGTTTGAAAAGAAGTTCAAACCAAAAAGAAGAGGAAAGGACCGTCATAATAATAAAGAAGAGTCAAATGATAATGGTAATTCCTATAAATGGATATGGATAATTGCTGTATTTATCATTGGAGTTTCTGCTGCAATAGTACTGACATTTCAGACAAATCCAGACTCATTTCATTATGGGTAAAGAAGATAAATAATAGTTATTTTACCACTTTTTATTATAATTTTTATTTTTCTGTTTAAACATTGTTGTTTTTATTATTTAATGAGATTTAATTTTCCTGTCCTTTTGGACTGATTTTTTGTTATTATCCTTCAACTTATTATTATCAGTTTTATTATAAACGTATAATGCTTTGAAAAAGAAACTGGTGGCAAAAATTCCAATTGCTGTTAAACAAACAAGATACTCTGCTCTATTTGTAAAAGGAGTTCCACATATTGTATACCACATTGCTCCATTCTTAGGAGGTTTTCCATTTTGTAAACACGACCATCCAAAGTATGTTTCGTCATTATCCGTCGCGCACAAATATTTTCTTTTGTATAGTGTATGGCCTAAAGCCGTTTGCAACGGAATTTTTTCGTTGCATGGACCAACTTTTTCACGCCATCCGATAGATATTTCAGAAGATGGATCAATGAATGCTGCTAGACCTGAAATTCAAACGTCAAATGCATAAATAAATTTATTGGAAAATGTAGATTGCGATAGTCTGATAAATAACTTACAAATATAAAAGATGTAGTAAGAAACCATATACAGTAATAACATGTAGTCCGGTAATTTATTTGCACTACTTGTCTTCATATCGGAGATTCTAGGGATACTAAGCCAAATGATAGTTATATAAATAGTAAAAAGGAAGAAAAAAGTTACTTCAGAATGAATCTTATAAATGTCGTGCAATGGGTGGTAAAGAGGAATAAATAGAAGAACCCCTCCAGGCATACCCAAGAATGCTGTAATTATGGTACATGCACATTCTTTGACAATGCTGCAAATCATATGATGAATATAGTTTTGAAATCTTAATTGGATTTAAGAATATTTAATATCAAACAAAAATTTTAAGCTCACGACTTGTTGTGACTCCATTTTTCCGTCTTTCCAAATGCAATGAGTCGCGTAAAATGGAACCAAAATACAAAGCTTGCGGCAAACGATGCATGAAAATAAAACGAGTTCCAAGGTACATGATAATGTCTGTCCGAAATATTTGGATCAGTGTCGTGCCAAGTCCAATGCATCAATCTCACTCCCATCACATCGTATGGGTAGTCAATTGAAACTACAGCAAGACCTACAGCAAAAGGTTCACTCCATTTTGGCAATTTTAATTTATCTACAGTAACCACTGCTGTATATAAAAAGACGATATCTGTAAAAATGAAATTTATAGTATTTAGCGAAAATTATGATAGTTTTAAAGTTAAACAAAATATGCAAATCGTTTGTATAAGAGGCTTACAAATTAATAATATGTACAGCGGTAATCGTCGGCCCAAAAAGATGATAGGGGCTTGAGAATGCCAAAAGTTGTCAATGTCAGGGAGGTTGTAAGCAATTGTTTCTACAACTATGCCATGTAAAATAATTCCAACCCATAGTTGTAGAAAACGGCCTCCATTTTTCAATGCTGTAATGTAAAATTAGATTTTATGATGTGTTGAAATTGTAATTAAAACTATTAGATAATTGTCAAGTTTTATATAAGTAACGTACATCGTATCTAATTAACTTGCGCAATAATTCAGGAACACCATTTACAAATAGATTACTTCTTAACTTTAAAAGGAATATCACACAAATTTTATTTTTAAAGGATTTTACTTTGTTACTGTAATATCTTCGACGATCGTTGTGAAATTGTTAAGATAATCCTTTCATTTATAAATAATAATTTATTATTATTATTATTATTATTATTATTATTTTTAATAACATAATTCAGATTTACGTTTATTACAATTTACAAGTGACGAAATAACGTTTTGAAAAAACTATTAAATGTATACACTGAAAAAAATCACTATGTTAAAAAAGAACCTGACATAAGTAAAAAATCACTTAAATTATAAGTGAACATTACTAGAATCAGATCGAGTTAGATAGCCATAGTAATTTTTTTCATGTCATTTTATAATAAATATCTTTTAAATTTTTCTTACAATGATGTTTCTATTTAGGTATAAGATAAAATAAATATATGGGATTGGAAAAAATATTTATATGATTTAAGGTTTACTTTTATTAATATTATTTATTAATAATAATAATCAATTTATATTGATATTAATTATTATTTATTCGAAATAATTTTTGTTTTTTATTTACCATGATATAGTGTGACGAAACTCCCAACGAGAAATAATAGTTGTACATAAATATAACTAGGCTGTGCTCGCCATAAAGGGCAAATGTCGTTGTAAGCCACTAGCCAGTCCCAAAACTTTAAAATAGAAAAGAATATTAGTTATTTTATGAAAGTGATTGATAGTGTAATTGCATGTATGTATTATTTTAAAACTTCAACAGAACTCGATTTAATCGAATTCGTTTTAAATGAAAAGTGAAAAAAAATTAGATTCTGACAAAGTCTCTTTTTGAAAAAGGACGATCTTGTACGTTTTTGCACTAGTGTATTGTTTAATAAAACACAATAAAGGTGATCTTTATTACAAAAATAATTAAAAGCAGAATATTTTATTTAATAAACATACCCCTGTAAATTCTACTTCTGTTTTTTCTATAGCAAACTCTGGTATGTCTGAAAAATCCATTCTTTCATGCTGCATTCACCTTCTTTACTGCTGATGCTTTTTCGTTCTTTAGCAATTAATTTTCCCGTGTGAACAGCATCTATTTTATCTTGAGTGTTTTGTATCAGTACGTGGTCTTTGACGATACGTACAGAGTCCGCAGAAGTGATAAGAAAACGAATAAATTCAGCCAGAAACAGATATTATTCATCAAAATAAATCCTATCTTGGCTTCACCGATAGGAACTGCATTACTTTCTGATCTGTATACAAATTTTTCGTATTAACGTTACGTCTATACTTCCGAATTTGAGATCGGAAATAAATGTCAAATGGTTTATGTAAAACTTCTTTGGAACAATTTACTAGGGATTATAACAATATAAAAAACTGATTTTTTTTCAAGTGATAACATGTTAAATAATCATCATATCATAATGAGATAATAAAATTATAGATATATATTTTGAATTATCAATTAATGATCTTCAAATTAGAAATAATCATTGGTACCACATGTGTGCAAATAGCATTGATTAAGCATAAACATTATCACATGTATGAAAATTCATTTATTATATTTTTTTCGAAAGTTGTTATTTAGCAGTCGATAAGGTGGATAATAGATGCCAATTTTTAATTAATATATTCGTAAAAACGAACCTAATCCACAGTTCCATGGTCTTTAAATTATACGATTCTTTTAGAAATAATATTCAAATTTAATGTTGGTATGAAATGAAGAATTTGGCACAAATTATTGTAAGTTTTTCCTATTTATGACTAACTGCTTTGTTTGAAGGAAGAAAATTGATTAAAAAAAAATAATAAATAACTTACGCACAATAATTTGATGCACGCGCGAATACACGATTAGTTGATCTTGCAGTTATTTAGTATTATTATTTTTGTTTATTATTCAATTATATCTGACGAAAACAAACAACAATGAATATTTGAAAAGTGTGTCATGTGGCACGATATAACATAGCTATATATGTGTATAATAATTTGCGAAATTTTATTTTCATCAAAGTATAAAATAATACGAAAATTAGACGATAGCTGACAAATTAGTTTTTTTAACTTTATAAAAGTCTTAGTGTATGCTTTAAGTCATGGGGCCCTTAAATGAATATTACTATAAAATTTTTAAAATGATTTCATTTTAATGCATTCAAATGAACGCCCAAGCTTGAGGAACGCATATCTTAGTTCCAGGTAATTAAACTTAAGTACTTGTAGAGTATCCATTCTGAACGATTTATTGATTGAGGCCTTATTAGTTCAAGCACTGAACATGCAGTAGATTCACCAGCCTCAATTGCTCCGTCAACTGTCCCTGGCCATTTACTTGCATATTCACTAGCCGCGAAGAAAACCCTGAACGATTTACACTTTGATAAATATATTTAACAGATTAAAAAAATAAAACAAATGGAAATAAAAAAAAATATATACCTTCCATGAGTTTCTGATAATAAATTAATATGACACTTTAAACTTCCAGGCATTAAAACCTCCATAGGACTTCCACCAGTATTCGATTTCCAATCGTTCTCTGTATAGTCTTCGAATTGCATAGTATTATTACTAAAATATCGATTCATCATAGAAATAAAATTATTTCTTATTACAGGATCGATGTTTGGTTTCGAGAATAATCCGGATATGTGAATCCGTTTATCGTCCGTACAAGTTGCATCGTAGGCTAAGCTTAAATTTATTTTACTGTTTGCAGATCCAACAACATTTTTTGTAATCACATCAAACCCATGTAATTGTGAAAATAATCCGTTGAAAAATATATTTCTTCCTTGTGCAAAGGAAAGCTGAGCTTTCTTTAATGCAACAGGTAAATGCGGTTCGATATAAATCCGAGAACATTGAGTTGGGGGTGCGGCAATAACTACATAATTACACCTATAATAAGACGAATTGATTTTATTAAAAAATCTGTTATTTAAGAAATTTATTAATTGTTCATGTTTTTAATCGTTAAAAGTATTTTTCTATTGAATCAACAAACTTGGACCTATAAGAAATTAAAGTTCGTTTACTTGTAATGCCTTTCATCCGTCCAAACGTGCGCTCGATCGTCATTGAATTGAATTTTGTAGACATGTTCATTATAATAAATATGATTGTCTTTTTTAATATGTTTCGAAAGTAATTGCGCTATATTAATTGCACCGCCCTAAATAGGTAAAACCAACTTAAACCAATACCACAGATAAATTTTTCAATATAAGTTAATTAATTTTCTTGAAAAAATAGAATTTATAAAATAAATTTTCTTACGTTTATAAAATATCTATTGGTATCTCCAAGATTTACTTTTAATCTTTGCAAAAAGCCACCTGCACCACTTAACATGGCAAGATACCATAGTGCAGAGATTTTATCCAAATGCGTAATACCTTTATCATAGTAATTTTGTTAATAAAGTAACACTATTAAACTAAATGAATAAATATATTTACCACATGTAATGTAAATTAAATTACGACATATGGATCGAGATTTTTCAAAAAATACTAGTCGATATAATAAGTCTTCAACACTGGCATTTGAAAATTGTTCATTCGTTTCTTCTTGATTGTACGTTTTGACATTAACACGCTTACTCGCTGCATCAACCTACAATTTTTTGCTTATCTTGATAAAATTATTACATAGACTAACTAGAAAAACATGTTTAAAAATTTTTATAACAACATTATGGCACTTACTGTTTTTATGAAATAATGAATCTCTCCCGCTACGTAAAATGGTAAAGAATCATTCAAAATTTTATACTTCGCAAAATGTATAGTTTTGTTTACGGTTGGGTATTTTTGCCGTCGTTTTGATATTTTTAAACTTTGCATCATAGCGTTCAATCTATCTTGTGAGTCATGCGCGTAAAAAGATTCACTCTCTTTATTCGACAATAATCTCCCGCCTATTGAATCTAAAAAATAAAAAATTTGTCATACTTAAATGAATGTTCTCAACCAATAGGGAAATCATTGATTTTAATACGATGTAAGAATCTAATAAAATTCAAAAAGATTTAGATAATCATTAACTATACGTTTTTGAATATTTAATAGAAGCGGTCATGATGGTGACCTACTAATTGTCACAGTATTACCATTGGCAACCGTATAACCAATCATCTTCTTTCGTGCACATATTATAATAGGTATTTTATAACAATCTATTATAAATGTTAGTCTCCAATTCAAAAATTAATATGTTGTTCTCATTTTTCTTCGATGTAAAAATAAGGTTATAATTTTTTTAAATTATTTAATAAAAAGGAAGCGTACATGTGAGGTTTACTTGTGACAAAATATATTTTTACTTGTATACGAGTATGTTAAATATAATGATTTACACAATCTCATTTTAGAGTTCATACCAGTTTGCTCCAAAATGACAACATTCAATCCTGCAGATATTAATCTGTTACCAGCAGTCAATCCACTTAAACCACCACCAACGATAACAACATCGAAATCGATGTCATCTTCTTCTAGATCCGTATAATCCTCAAAATCCGCTAAAGGACGCGACATTTGTCAAACTTAAAAATTGAATTTTCGTTCTCGTCCAGTGAAATAATACTTTGAAATTTTGTTCAAATGTTTGTTTAGAAATAACTAATTATTTAGATGTATAAAATAATAAACAAATACAACAAATGAGCAACGATATAATTTTTAAATTGAAAAAAGCGCCACTTGTAGAAGCGTAATTTTCATAGTGGGTGCGTTTCACCTATACCGTTCGTAAATACACAGCGCATGCGCATTTCCTTTTTTTTTGCCCGTGCGACGAGTGCGCATGCGCTGTGATCTACGCACGGTAGGTGAACAGCCAACGCTGGGTAGGTGGGTCAGGAAGGGTGGAACGCACCCAGAGGGCGGAAAAGTCAGCAGTCAGCAGCGTTACCAACTTGAGAACGCCATCTGCGCGCTAGTTTTATTTTATATAAGTAAATACATTTACATTTATAACAAAGTTATACTATTTAATAACTTTTATTATAAATTAATTTATAAATATTATTATAAATATTATTATACATACAGTTATTACTCATGACTTCTCAAGTTGGCCCATCTGAATCAATCAATATGACATTTTTTCATAACGCTGTGAAGTTGGCTCTAAAAGCTTCCGGTTTGCTCCTATAGCTTGGGCTGCTTGGGCGTCTCGAGTATATATATATAGCCACAGGGCACAGGCAACAGGAACGCTCGAAACGCACACGCTCAGCAGTCAGCAGTCAGCACGCGCGTGGATAACCACTGTCACTGAACCGGGGCTTGTTGTTTTTGTAAATAAAAAAAATCTCTCATCTCATAAATAATGGCTCATTTAACTGCAGATACCGTTGAAGAAGATGCAGCGGATTTGCAATTTCCGAAAGGTAAGAATATAAACAAAGCAAATTTTAATTGTTACTTTAAAAACAACTTTATAAAATCTAACCTTAAACCACAAATAGTACATTTCGATACGGATGCGGAAGGTGATTATTTAGCTCATGTGACGTTTTTCGCACGAGCGAAGCGAGTGAGAAAAGTCACATGAGC
>UXGD01003650.1:0-19604 GCA_900474315.1 Torymus auratus
ATGTATAGTAAACAGCTGCAATACTGAAAAATTTCCGTAATATACAAACAATTTAACCAAATATATTCATCCAACCTTTGTAAGATATAAATAAAAAAGCAAATGCAAATAATTTTCTGTTATACAAAAAAATATAAATAGAGCTGGCTCTTCAATTAATAGTACGTTATGTAACAAAGGGACTAAAGTCGCTGATTATTCCCGTGGGTGAGTTCACTGTTCACAGTTATCACTCAAGGGAATTATCGACTTTACTCCCATTTTGCATATAGTACTTTATTCCCATCTCCATTGTGGCCACTTTATAGATTTAAAAACTTATTTTGCATTTACATGTTATAATTTTAACCAAATTCACTGGAAACGTAGACAATTAGACAATTACGATGTTATAATAGCGGGAATAAAAATTTCTATTCCCGCTTTTATTCCCGCTAATTTTATTATTCCCGCATTTGCGAGAGTAAAAATTTTTATTCCCGCATTTTCGAGAGTAAAAATTTTTATTCCCGCAAATGCGGGAATAATGGAACAGAGGGAATCAAACGCGATTTTTGCCCCGCTTTTCAGGCTATAAAAGTGGCCATTATAGTCTCGATTATAGTGGAGACGAGAATAAAAATTATTATTTTACATGCTAATAAAAATTTCCGAATACGTTTTATTACAATTGTCTGCTATACTATTCATAACATTGTTATTCGTAATATAATATTAAAATTAGTATGAATAAATTATGAAGAAAAACTAAAAGTCATTACATTTATTAAATTCATGTAATTTCATTCATGATTTGTTAATTACTCATTAAAGGTAATCAACTATATGAAGTCATGCTGTACAATATATGTTATAAAAATATAAGAGTGCGCAGTTTCACTTTCTGTAAAGAATATTACGTATTTAAAGATGAAACAATAGGTAAAACATTACGTTGAACAGTTGGTATCAAACCCTTTGGTCAGCAGCAATCAAGTGGATGATAAATTATGATTTGGGTTACATTGATAACTAGTTCTTAAGCTTATAATTATCAATGATTCGACATTTCATTAAAAAGTTCGAAGCAGATTGCGTTCCCAAAATAAACTCTGACCCTTGAGTAATAAAAAATATTTCTGCACAGTTGAGGTATAAAATCAGCTATTAAATTAAAATTCGACGATAAGTAAAAAAAAGATTACAGTGTTTTACTTTTGGCAAAACTAAATACTAAAATACCGTCCGAAAAATTTTGGTGTTACTCCGATCATCCCTTTTTAATCTTTAATTATATAATATCTCAAAGTGCACCACATAAATAAATTATCGATAACATTTTTATCATTCAAAATTGAGATTAATACTAGAGCCAATTTTCCAAATCCAATCAAACTCAGCACCACTGGACCTCCAATTTTTCCCACCAAAAAAAAACCATCGCTACTCGCCCTTCCCCAGCATCCCTTTAAACCACCTCCCCAACCAACCCCTCATACCACCTCACTCGCTTGAAGTCAAGGCCGCGCGTCGCGCTCACTCTGCTCCCCCCGAAATTCTCACGCACTTTGCTCTACACGCTCATATACTTATACTTACGCTACTTATATATAGATATATATGTAGCACGCAGGGAAAAGGCGAGCGCGAGCCGTCGTCGTCGTCGCGAAGTGGGAGTCGAAGAAACCGCGCGCTCTCTCTCTCTCTCGCTCTCCCGACCGATGACACCTGTGGCTCGCTCGCGGCGCGGCGCGCGCACGCGAGAGAGAGTCAAGTCAGTCCCGCCGCGACTCTCCTCGTGTTTATACCGAGATCGCGTGCGTGCTTATAGCAAGCGAGAGAGAAAGAGACAACGAGACCGACAGAGAGCGCGCTCTTTAAACGGCCCGCTTGCGCGCGCCACTGCGCGCATGCGCACGCGACACCGGCACCATATTCGTACTATATAGTTGTGAGTTCTCGGTGTGTGTAGCTTTGTGAATTGTATATATACATATTATGTGTATATAGGAAGATCGTATAATTGTGAAGTAAGTACGCGCGAGCGTGCCCCTACGAGGAAGAACGTATATATATATAGTTATATACATACATACGCTTGCATGGTTACTTACACTTTCTCGTGCGAGGGGCGCCGCGCGCCGCGCGGATAAGGAAGTTTCTTGACGACGTCGAGTGCGCGAGTGGTGAAAACGTGAACGAGGAAGTGCAGTTTCTTTTTTCGGGAGCACAGAGAGAAGATAATATACGTGTCGGCTGCAGCGTGAAGCTCCCGGAGAGCGGCCGTGTACCTATACACATACAGAGTAAGGTATATATATACACACATACGAAGGTTATCCACAATATATAAATACGTGCGCGTGCAAAGTGGTTTTTTACCTCCTCCACCTCCACCAACTTCCTGATTTAACCTCCTTTCGACCGTCGTCGACAGCTCCGTTTGAATTTCCCGCGCTGGAAAACAGTGATGGCTGTTTTTCCGTTTCACATATACCTACTCGTACCTATATCTATATACACGCGAAGTGAGCGTGACGAAATATATACACGTACACAAGTATATTCGACTTCGAAAGTGAACGAGACTTGACTTCACCTTCCACTACAATACACGCGAGCGGCGGCGGCAACCGGCGACCGACTTTTCTTAGTAAATATATTATATACATGTATACACACGCACACACCGCCCGCCGTCGCGGACTGTGTAGTGGGGATATAGTAGCTCAGATTTTTCGGCACCGTGCGCACGCAGCGTGTGGAAAATAACAGGAATGAAAACCGTATACGATGGCAGCCGGTGCCGCCGTCCTTCGTACTTACGCGTATAGGTGTATCTATATATATATGCTCCGATTGTTTTCAGACACAAGATCTCTCGGGCGAGTGTTTTCTAATTACCGAAATGTCGTACACTCTATTTCGTTTTTGGGAACACGCGCGCAACCTGCCGTTGACACTCGCAACGCAAGTATATATCCAAAGAAAGGAACTTATATATACAGGTATATTCGCTGGAACCTGAGCGGCCGTTAAAACTCGGAGAGCTTTCGAGAACGTCGTCGCGATGTGTAGCTTTTTACTGCGAATCCGCGCGTGTTTACATATCGCGAGTGAGCGCGAGCTTGTTTACCGTGACTATCAGAGCGCTGTGCGCCGATTGCGTACTGCATATTATAATGATGTCGCGGAGGGGCCCGCATATTTTGCTGCCACGTTTATCGAATTGGGCTGAAGGATGAAAGTTGAGGTTGATTTGTCCAATAAAATATACATGATTCGGATGATTTTCGGCCTCTGTGCGTATTTTATTGCCTTTACGCGTATTCTATACGTATAAACAAAACTTATGCGACTACACTTAACCTAACCCCACCCCTCCGCACGAAAATTCTCGTCGCTCTCGTACTACTTTCACTGCCAAACCAAGTCCCACTATGCTACACACGAGTACCTATATATATGTACTTTTTAAAAAACGCAGTCACGGCCACGCTCTCCTTTTCACTTTGCGGACCGCGATATGGAAATATTCATCACCATACCGTTGCGTCATATATATGTATAACTATACAGCATATCATCACAAAGCCCCGTATACATATATAGGTGTTACATAGATATATAGACGAATCGCATAGGGTTTTGAGTGGTGTGTTATACAGAGATGTTTGTTTTGCCGCGGCTCTCTCGGGATTAATTAGCCGGAGACGAGAGAGGCGGGGGGGGGGGCGAGATAGCGACTGGTGGCCCACTGATAAGCGCGCGTGCGCGTTGGACAATAATTTCGTGAATTTTATTGGGACTCCGGGGTCGATGAATTTTTTAGAAAGTGGCGAACGCGTGTAGTGCCTATAGGAGTATTTAAATGGATGAAGGTTGGAGTAAATGCACGGTTTTTGGAGTTTTGGAGAGTAAGCGAGGCTCACACACGTGATGATGGAAATCGCCGAGAGATTTATACAAGTGGCGCGGGCGTCTAACCTGAAAAAAAAGAACCCAATTATACCGTGGCTTTTGTGAATTTGCATTTTTTTCGAAAAGTAGGTTCCTTGTGTACAGCCGGTTCATGGCGTATACGGTATATCATCGCGCAGATAAGGATCCCCAATTAATTTTCTTATAATTAAAATTTTTCATATAATGCAGCAGCGCGTATATTCTATAACCGAATGATTCGATAACACGGAAAAATGGCACCATTGCATGTCTATATACGCACAAAGAAACAAAAAATAAATAAATAAAGATACCTATCGAAAGCTACTCTCCTCGACGAGATACAGACGCCGAGCTACCCGCCGAAAATCGCATACATCGATAACCTCGCGGTATCTCAGACGCGTATCTAATCTCCCGGTCCTCACCGGCAATAAACAACATGAAAAGTATAATAAGTTTCCATCACTATAAGTATATATACATAACACCTATTATACACGGCCCGAAAACTTATTCTGCCGCGCGTGAACGAGCGCAAATGTATATATCACGCGGCCTAATAGAACGCTCACGCGCTGCGCCAAATCGACGACGACCTTCGCCGCGGTTTCTCTCTCTCTCTCTCTCTCTCTCTCTCTCTTTCTCTCTTCGTGTAGGTACGTATATATATATTGTGCGCGCCCATGTCTGTTTACCTGCAGTCTGTACGAGAGTAAGAGAGAGAGAGGGGGGCAAAAAAAGGATGTATATAGAGCGCGAGAGCTGCTGGGATTAATGAAATTTCGGGTATCCGTGTGTTTTTCTGGGCCGGGACTGCGGGTTTATGAATAATTTCGAAACAGCCGAGAGAGGTTCTACATAGCGCTGTGTATATCACGGCTGTATATACAGGGACTGCAGGTCGCTGGTTGCAGCTCGACTCTCTCTCTTTCACTCTCTTTTTTGTTCTTATTGGTTTTGGTTTTGGGAAGATGGTAGGGATTTTATGGTTTCATGTTATAGGTAGGGCAGGATCGAAGTGTGTGGGTTTAGCGTGAAGCTCCGGTAATAAATAAAATTGTGTATACGAAATATTCGTAGAAACGAAATTTGAATGTATATCGTGTATACAATCAAACTTAGGCCGAGTTTTCCTTCTCTTTCATTCTACCGGTTCTTCTGCGATTGACGTTTCTGCGGGATAAATATCACGAACTAAAAATAAATTACTTTCTTTTTGCATAAGTAAACGTTTATCGCAGCTCGGGCGTTAAAAAAAAGCTCGAGCCATTTATGACTCGCGTATTTTCCTATAATTGGAGCTTTTTCAATAATGCAATGTGTATAGAGCTACAAACATTGTCGTAATTAGTCATTAAGCGAGATTTATCTCGTTATCGGTTAAAAAAAAGTTTTTACTCCAATCGTTGATTACTAAAGCGAACGTCATTTTTGTATTAAATAAGCGACGAGTATTCTACTAATTAACTTCTTTTTCTTTCACAATATATATTGTAAGATATCTGACATTGTCAGATGGTTAATTTTTTAGATGTTTGAGTTCGAGTACCAACGCAGAATGAAAAATTGTTGATTTTAGATTATTGTTATATAGTATCTGTTAGTGAGTGAATTTAATCTAATTTAATTTCAAAAAGATTACATGCAAAAAGAGCAGTTGTTAGTAAGTTATTGACTAGAAAATAATAGTAATTTATTATATTTTTTAAATTTTACTTCGAAACTACGGTATCCTTATACAATACATTAAGATTGTTACATATTTTACTATGAGGCTATCTTCTTACGTTCGAAGCGGATACGCAACCATCTGTTTAAACCTTCCAATAATATTAGCTCAGCAGATAAGAGCTCTCTCTGTTTGTAAAATAAATATGCAAAATACTTAGATGTAATGTAATGACTTCCCACCGACCCGCGAAGTATTTGTTTCTTGTCGTAATTTTACACCCATTATGAAATGTTTTCCTCAGCAATCATACATATATTTATTATTTCGCATATATAATCGTACGCTATAATAGTAAAAATTTCGGACCGATTCGATATATGAAATGTTCTCCCAGCGCCTTTTAATCCTACAAAGATGATTCTCATAACAAAGTGGGACGCAGAATAGCGCGTATCTTATAAAAAAAAAAAAAAAAAAAAGTGGCTGAATCCTCGTGGCACACTTTTTTTTAGAATGTGTAAAAGCATATAGTAGAAACTGTGGGGAATTCCGAAAAGAAAAAAGAAATGATAATGGTGCAAATATTGCGCAAATCCCGTGAACACAGACGCCTGCTACGAATTGAAAATACAAACTCGTTTTCGTTGCGCAATGTCAAATATTTTGATTGCAGCGCTAATTTACAATTATATATTATAAATCTAGTTGGAATTTTATCTGTAGTTTTCCGAGAAGCTGGATAGAAAAAAAAACCGATCGCTCGGAAATTAAAATTCGTTTGAAACCACGTGTCTCTCTTTTATGATATCATTTTTCTCAAGTCTTAAATTGTTTTCTCGGTATACGATATTTTTGTACAAAATTATTTGATTGCATGAAAAAAAAAGAAAAAAAAAATTAGTTATAATCTTATCTCCGTTCACGTTGTATTTGTGTGATATATATATGTACACACTGTATGCCAAAGTCATTTTAAAATTTGTATACACAAATGTTATCTTGAATAATTATTTTTTCCGCGAAATCAAAAGCCAAAAAGCGTATACGTCCAGGTTAACCGCGCTCGATCGTGTAATATTTATCGTAAGATGAATATTTTTCTTTTTCTTCTCAGATGTTGAAAAAAGCTTCTTCTTCTTCAGCGTCACTACACACTATGAATGCGATTAAAGTATTTATAAAACGATGTTAAGATGTATCTTATCTGTAGTGACTTCAAACATCGAGTATTTGATCAATATATTTGATCAACTGAAACAATCTGTAGTGGATTTCACATTATTTTATATAAAAATTCAAGTCTATGTACGTATATAATTTAATTTTCTTATAAAATATTTTAATACTCGAAAATGTCATTTATTTATAAATATAATCGCATATAGGCTTGAAGCTCACGTCATCGGGATTTTAATAAAACTTCAAGACCGCGGTGATTTTCCTTATTCACTTATCGCTTATTAGCATTATCGAGATAATGATTTCGAATTGCAATTTCTACATATCTTTTACACTTCAAACCAGTAAATAATTATACTTTCCTGTATCGTTAAACTCATAACCGTAAATTCCCCCTTCACCTCCTTAATAAAAAAAAACGACAAACCCCGCCGCACCATTCGTAAAAAAAGTCTCTCCAAAACGTTAGACGCCTCATCATCGACAAATTAGAATACGTCGGCTCGCTCCGCGTATATAGCAACTTCGCGAAACTAACGCGATCCATAATTTGCCGCGAGCACTCATATACATATAGGATCCACCGAAAATCTTCGACCGGGCGCCGGCCGAGTCCAGTTAGGCGAATTAGCATATATTTCAAAGTGGCGCAGGCACGAATTAAATTGCGAGGAACTAACGTTCGAGCGCGTGGCGCGCTATTAAACGTGAGCGCAGCTTCGTTTCTTTCTTTTTCGTCACATCTAAAAAAATCGTGTGTATTTGGTACAATTGAGCTGCGTTATCGATTACCGCGTAAACTTGAAATTATTTATACACGCACTCACGTACAAACGTATACCGTGTGCTTGTTGTATAAACCGAAGACATTAAAATTGACGGACCAAACGCCGCGTGCGGCTGCTGTTCACGCGCGTATGTAAACATTTCGACATAGCCATAGTATAGCAGCACGCGAGCATAATAGTACAAGTATATATAACGTGTAAATCAAATGTTTGCATTATACGCGCGTATAATATGTATCGCATTGTTTGTTTGCGGCGACGCGATTCGCGACGGCTGATTTTACTTTCAACTGTATATACGCGTTAACGAAATGTTTTCTAAGCACCGTATCGCGCTCGATATAAGAGTCGTCATCGTTACGTCAAATTACAGGGTGTTTGATCTTATATATTAAACTGAATATAAAGTTTTTTTTTATATAACTGTATATATCTCTCGCTGGTAATGTATGCGCAGATGATATAGGCTCTATAGAGGCCATGTAAATATACGCTGAAGAAATATTGTAACGAAAGAATCTGATTAATGTCAAGTATCGTTTACATTTGTTTAATAAATTTAGCTTATTTGCCCGTGAACATCATAGACGAAATTTTTCTCTGTATGCGGTATCTGTAATCTATTTTATAAGAAAAAAGAAATCGTCAAAAATAAAATTAATTAAGCTTACATTATACACAATTAATTTTGGTTTAATTTATGTTTAATAAATACATAAAAATAATGAAAACCAAGTATAAATCTCAACTACACTCATTACAACAGGTGCACTGCACACACACGTCTCACGTCATTTTATCCCATACCGATTATACCCTCTGTTACCTCACCTGTGACCCCAAAAACCTCACCTCCTCCCCGATACAGTTTGGACTGTCTTCTCTCTCTCTCCTCCTTGCCATCAGCTCCTCTCGATTCGACACAATTTCAGACACGAGAGAGAGAGAGAGAGAAGAACCTCGACTCTGCGGCCCCCTACTTCTTCCGCCGCATTCCGCGGCGTCGGCGGCGAACGGATTCCGGAGCGCGTTTTCTTCGGGGCGATAAGTGGCACGGCGAACGGTACAGCCATTTTCCAGCGCCTCCGCCGCGAGGTGGTTCGCCTTTTTTTCTCCTCTTCTGTTCTTTTCGTCGATCGCGCGCGAGAACGCAGCACGTTGCATTGGCGCCGCGTTGTGTCATGGTGGGATGTGGAGAAGAAGGGGTTTTTTAGGTCTTGGTGTCGAGTCGTCGGCTGCGAGCGTCGTCGTCGGGTTTGTTTTCCCCGCACCTCTCGGCGATGTTATGGCTCGTGGTTGTCATTGATATACAAGCGGTTGGTTGGTGCTGATTGAATGGATTTGAAGTGACAGTAAGATTTTGGTATATGGGTTAGAAATCGTAGCAATAATATACGCATATAAGAATACGTAAAATACTGTTTTCGCCGTTAAAGCCGGTTTACGATTAGCATTGAGTATATAACGCCAGGGGGTTGCGTTGACAGAGAACGGCATTATAGTGGTGCGTTCGCCGCTCGCGGTAACATTCGATGACATAACTCTGGGAAGTTCAATGGCGTTAGGCTATCTTGTAGTCTTTGAAGAAGATTAGCGGCGCGGTGACGTTACCCCAAAGAGCCGAGCGTCTATCTATATCTTTTACAAATATATCTCTCCCTCTTTTCAACGGAATACAAAACGTTTCTTCCGCCGCGTATATAGTTTTATTTTCGACTCGACGAATCTGTATGGGCGAGGTTAGAAAATGTTTCCCTCGAAATCTATTATCACAACTCTCCCGTTCATCGGATCGACTGCACTGCACACGCGGTTATATCAAAACAGTGAGTGAAAATTCCAGTTCTCTTGACGACAGCAACAGCAGCAGGAGACAAACTGCCATCGGTATGGCTGCTGATTTCACTTTGATATTTTTTGTGCCAGGCGTACACTGATTTATCTGACTTTTCCGATCACTGTGTGCGTGTATATATTAACGCAAAACAACAACAACGCGCCTCTTTCTTTTTGTTTCGATAATAAGTGGACCGCTTGTGTATGGCGATGTTGAAGAATGGATCGTTGTACGTTGTAGTGAATGGGTCGCGGAGAGAAAAAAAAATGGAGGCGGCTTTTAAGAGCAACGAGATGAGATTGCCGGTTTTCTTTTTTCAAATAGTGAGTACCGGGTTTTATGTCAAGTGAGAATGTGGATATTTTCATTCAGTTAAAGCTTCATTTCATTGTAAAAAAACCGCGTCGTTACCTAGTTGAAACGCGATACTTTCGCCGCGTCTCGGACACACACTGCGTTGTAGAATATATCACGATTGTAACAGAAAAATACAACAATCTGATATATACTTTTCAATATAGTAACCATCGAAATCGTAATAACATTTTTACTACTTAACAGCGTCCATTATCTATTTTAATAACGCACACTTCTCTCGGCGTTCTCTAAACCGCCCGGGGAACGCGTTCCGCGCGAGATTCTTTTTGGGTCACTTAAAGATTGTAAAACTCTGTTACTTAAGAAACGCGGCTGTACACAACGCTCTTGGTCCGCAAGATGAATGGACGAGCCTCGGAATCAAAACTCTCTAACCGACCATCTACGTTAATATTTATTATATACCAATCGACTTCATCGTTACGTCCTCTCTCCGTTTCCATTTTCACCAACCTTCTCTTTTTTTCTTCATCAATTCCATCGTTCCCGCACTCCTATATGATAAGCGATAAATTTCCCCGTACGCACATATGCACCTCCGCCCACGCATCACCGGCGTACCCCGAAAAAAAAATCCAACGCTGCGGCGCTGCAATATATATATATACACGCGCACTCGAGAAAGTCCAAACTGTTTTGATAAAGTCGCACTTTCACAACCTCGCGCTCGCGCGCGGCTGCCTGGCAGCGAGTGGAATGCGGATTCGTGCGAGCACTCGCGCTCATGTGTGTGTGTGTTTATACGCTCTACACTCGCGCGTAATAATTTCGCCGGCTAAATAATCCTTTTAACGAGCTGCTGTTGCTTCGAGCGATCATCGATTGGGAAGACTATACGGAGCGCGTCGCACGCGACGGTGTTTTTTTTTCTTCCGCGCGTTACTTCCATAGTGATCTATACCTGTATCTATTATACGATTTCGAGAAACTGTAGCGCGAGCCTGCAGCAGCAGTAACAACGGCGCGGCCGCTGATACTTTCGAGTTTCATTTGAGCCATTTCATAAGCGTTTTTCAGTGAGCTGTTATGCAAGTGCCGCCGCCGTCGCTCGAGAATTTCTTTTTTCCCGGGTTCGAGAGCCGAGCAAGAAAGAGAACTACGCGAGCGCGCGCAGCTACACTCGCGGTTTTTGCAGCGGTAAAATTTGAGCTTTGAGTAAGTGTGTGTGTGTGGTAAATTAAGTGTTCGGGGGGGTTATAGAGTGGGAATGACAGGTGTTGGGTGGGATTGTACAGTGGGTCGGTGTTTATATAGGATCAGTTGATCGGTGGCAATTGAGTTTCACTGCATCTTTTGCTGTGTTTTGAATGATGCATATATGATAATTCGAAAAGTGTATAACTCACTTATGATGAGGAAAGGTGAATGCCTCTGCAATACAGCTATATAAGTGTTCTAAAATTGAACGAGATTCCAGTGTGACATATAATTTTTTGGTGTATATATACTCGTAACTTTAGAGAGTCTATAATAAACAGCCTCGAAATATAAATATTAAATAACCCTTTTAGAAATCCACACTTTTCTTTTATATACAAAACGACCAACTTTCTCAAACTTCATCGTGCCGTGATTTTTTGAAATTTACGGACCGAAACTCGACGCGCGCGTCAGCTGAAAATACGAAGCTGATCGATGGCCGTGAAGGGAGAAATTGCTCTCTCTATAGGTATAAAACGATTGAAAACTTGCGTTGCCAATCTCTCTCTCTTTCGTTGCTCGATATTACCTCGATGTTAAAAGCAAGCGGAAAAACAAAGTCAACGTATATAGGTGTACTTAACTGGAATTTCAAGCGAATTCAGACGCCAGAGCAGCAGCTCTTTCGACGTTCTTTCTTTTACCTCGTCGCTGTTCTCCTCTCCGCGGTAATTCGACGTGCGACTGTACAAAATCAACCGGTCGATCCATCAAAATCGGGCGATTTTTCAATGACACCGCGAGAGAGTGTGTATATTACCATTTACACTCGAAATTATATTTTTCTTTTTAAATATATTCCGAATGATGGCGACCTTGTAAACGACGAGAAACACATACCAAGATCGACAACTGCTCATTCGATATACCTCGAATTTTATATATACATAATCGAAAGAATCTCTGCGGGCGAGCGCAGAGAAGAGAACGAGAAGCCGGATGCGGAAAAAACAGCGCGCGCGTGACGCGTATTTTTCCTTTTTTTTCTCTCTTTACCTCGCCGCGACTCGTTTCAAATTGTAATTTATCTAAAAGGCCGCTGCTTTATTCCCGGCCCGATTTTGCATATATATTATATTCTCATTTATACAGGTAATAATAGGACACGACATATTATATACATCGCGATTTGGTATGTACACCCACACCGACGTGATTTTCGAACCCTACTGTATACATATTCTCTAATTACCCGGCTCCTCAAAACCCAATCAGGCCCGCGCATTAACCTCATGACGCGCCATTATAATAGCCGCGCAACAAACACAGAACTCGCGAGAACTTTTGCGGCTTATCGGCGCGCGCGATCGAGATCCCGCTTAGCGTACGTCCTTGACTCGCCGCCACCGCCGCAGTAACGCTTTTACTCTCTCGCGCACCTCTCTGTATATGTGTGTGTATATATGTACGCGGTAGCAGTATGGCGGCTTTTCACTCCTCCTCCCCCACTCTCTCAGCGCGCGTGCAATTTCGCGCGCGCGGTCTTTCCGGCCTGTTGTGGGTATATATATACGGGAATGGAAGTGGTTCTTTCTTTTTGGAGGGGGGAGGTGGTATTGTAGTGGCGTTTTGCTTTCGAGAAAGAAGGAGATTCGATCGGGATGGGAGCTGCGACGATTTTCACTCGATGGGTGGGGAAGGTTGACGAGGGAGAGATTAAGGTGGGGAACTGTGCGGAAAGTGATTGAATTGAGTGTATATAGGTTTGGTTCTTACGGTTGGTTTTTTTTCGTATAATTCTGGAATTGCGGTGGGTGCGCGTTATTGTTAGTTATTGGTGACTTGTGCTTGAGAAATGTAAAATAGTGAAGAATCATTACCTCTGTAGTAGTTACAAGTGGTGCACTTCCGAAATTGTATATTAAAACATTTTTAAAATGGCAAAATTTAACTACATTTTAGAGAGTATTTGAGAAATAATTAGTAATTTGGAACGAATTTACTAGAAATACTGTAGTACCGGTTTCGCCTCGTCAGAAGTCGCAGCGCTTTATAAAATCAGATGAGAAATTGTGGCGCGGATACATTCGCACAGAGTTATTAAATATGCTGAATAAAGTTTTGGGAATTTAAAAAATGTTTTACAAATTAAATCGTTACGAAGGAAGGCATCGTAATTATAACAACGTATTATTACTTGTGACATTGCTATCAGCTTTTACTGTCAACAGGTAAAAATGTGTTTAGCATTCAACTTATGAGTACTTATGACTCATGCCAAGATTGAAAAGTAATCCACCATATACTTTACGATTTTCTATACCTTATCATCGTTCATTTTCCATTTAAATGCAACCTGCTAGACATTTTCCAATATACTGTGCAAATTATTGTTCAACGCAAAAGCTGTCGTGACATTTGGATTGTGCCTGTTCAATTATTGGATAGATTTGAAGTGATGCATTCAGTTGCTGTTTATATCTTTGAGAACAATACAATATCAACTCTTATTTTGGAAAACTGATCAGCTGTTTGTTTGATGGCGTATTATTAATATTATTTCTTTATTATTTAAAATATTTAAAATCATTTTACTTTAAATATATTCATATAAATATACTGAAAAAGGAGCTAAATTAATTCATAGTGGTAATAAAATCGAGAATACCTCAAAATACCAGTAGATGAGCGATTCTTTTAGAAGATAAGCAGCCTCCAGTATAGTACACGAATGACAAAATTAATTACAGGTTAAATTAATTCATACACGTTACGGATTACATTCCTATATAAAAATGTGCTTAGAACTATTTCTTCCTGTATGTTTGAAACCCACACAAGATCGCTCCTATCACTTAAAATTTACGTTGCCTGTAATCTTTCTATGAAGAATCGCTTTTCCAGTACAAACATTAATACCGTTTTTTAATTTTATAATAATCGATAAAAACTGAATTTATTTTATATCGTTCATCAGCTAATGGACGAGTCAACCTACATCCCAAAAGTGACGCCCGATATAGAAATACGTTTTAAATAGGCCGCTTTAGAAATTTAGAATGCCATTTGTAATAGAAAATCTCAATGTTTAATGATCATATTAGTATTAAGTCGCGTACTTCGTTAAGTGGCAATTATATTCGTAAGGAATCATGTCTTGCCCCCTTGTCTGCAAGCTCTCCAGAAGTACATGCATCTTATAAGTCATAATGCTGTTTGTAAGCTGCTTTTTGCAACTGTTAATTAGCTCGAATACATATCTCTTAACTCGATGAGTCTCCTTGGACATGATGCTTGCATTGATCACTTCTGACATTTTATTGAAACTAGGCGTTTTTCGAAAGATTAGATACTTTTCGAATTCGGAACTTTATGGTTAATAAACGTGAACAGCTATCGACACTCGTGCAAGCGCTGCTATGTTCGTTTTTAAGACTTCTGTTATCTTTGTTTGCAGCTGTCCATTTATTGAAAAGACAAGAAAAATTTGAGGTGCAACTAGCACAAACCTAAAATTTCTTCGAAACTGTTTGTTACAGAAATATAGTTTTTGTGGATTCCCGCCTTGTTTTTATATTTTAGATTTTCTTGAATAGAAATGTTTTTATTTCTTAGTAATACGTTAAAAGAATGTTCAATATGTTTGATGAGACGTTCTTAGATATGGAAATGAAAACTAATTTTATATGCTCAATTATTCAGTTAATCTCTTGATTTCTATTTCATGTAATAACTGCTTTAATTAAATTACTTGACAGTATCGTAAAACTTACATTTTAATCTCTGTATAAAGTTTCGGCACATTATGCCTTCGTCATCATATTTAAGGAGTTTATAACGGATTAAAAGAGTAGGAAATATTTTCTATATTTATATAACAAATAAATAACAATCTTACAAGCAAAGGATGAATTGAGGTATTAAATCAAGATTGTTTACTAATTAATTGAGCAACGAAGGTTCTCATCGCGATGAAATATATTTAAATGAATTTAAAATCATACACGTTAAATCTTCAGAAACTTCTTGTTTTCTCTTCTATAGACCTTGAAGGCCGCTGTATCTTGGCAGAAAAACAAACGATAAACCTTTTTTTCACCGACTAAATTTACTTTATCGAGTTGTTGCACTATACGCGACACGCTTTTATATGCTCAAAAGCCAAAAATGAACTTAAAAACAATTAACAAATTTGTATATTAATTAAAACTCGCTTGATAATAAGACATAATTTATATATATATACCGAAACGCAAAACAACTGTCGCTATAAATCAAACTTTTTGCGCCTCTCCGCCTGTAATACATTCTAATTACAGCCAAAGAAGACAAAGGCACAATAATTTCAACCAGCAGTATTTTTCTCAGGTTCTAATTAACAAAAACTACCTCGTTTTATCGAGACCGACGATAAATCTCGACACACATTTTATATTTAGATTATTAAACGGGAGAGAATACACATTATAACGCGAACATCAGCATGACGCGCCGCGTGTCTACAATTATTATTACTCTGCAAATAAATATTTTATCTTTCGCAATGAAAAACACGGGCCGCTCGTATATACGTATACACACACGCACACGTATACACCATTTGCGAGCGATATTCAAAACCGTAAATAACGCGCTTTACGATCACGTGGTTGTCGTGTATATATACGCGCGCGCGAGAAAATTAAGAATGGGGAAAACCTGTTCTTAGTGATTTTTTTTCTCTCTCTCTCTCGACTTTGCCGACAACGAAGTCTGTATATACTGCTTCTCTGCAATGTCGCGCCACGCATGTGTGTGTGTATGCGTGTGTTTGAAAATATTGTAAAGGAATTTTTCCGCACTTCGCGGACCTTGACTTCGTCTCTGTCCCTCTCTATCTCTCGTGAGTTATCTGGAGAAGTGAACGAGACTGAGAGGAATCGAGAGAACGTTTACTTTATCGTTATAGGGAATTTTTTCGAATTATCGCCTCTTATTGACAGGTTCGTGAATATACACTATTGAGTGCACGTTGCTAGCTCTGTAACTGTACACATATATACTTATTATAAAAGAGAAGGCGCGTGTAATATTGACGGGAGAGTCGCGCTCTACATTTTTTTGAGGTTATGCTGATTAAAAGCCAATATATATACGTGTAACGATGCCGCGGCGTCGAGACTGCATTGTGCCATTAGAATAAAAGTCTCGTTTCGATTTCGTCCGCATAGTACGATCATTACAATGCGTTTTTTCATTAGTTCTTTCTTTTTTCGTTAAATGAAAATGCCTTTTTAACGCGTTTGTAATACTTTTTTTTTCCTTTGTTCGGTAGAACCGTATACTATATACATATAGAGTTGTTATTTATAAGTCAAGGAAATAATGGTAATCGTGCAATAAAAATAAACTCCCGACAATTAATAGATCGGAAAAATCCTGGTATCTTCAACCTTTCGTACAACATTATCAATACCGCACTGCGCGCGTTACATTCCCAAAACTGTCGAAAATTTTCCAATACTATAGCAACAACAATATCGCAATTAAAATTACGATTACAAGTTTATCCGCTCACTATATCTTGTTCTTCCGTTGAATTTTGGCGAACCGCTGTCATATATTAATCGCGCTTCTGCACGTCGAAACATTCCGCGCGATTCGCGACGCATATACACATTGTTTTCGAAAAGCCGCTCGGCTGTTTGCACCTCGCGCTGACAATACGTGGAAAGGAAAAACAGCATATAATATATATATATGCGAGTTTCTTTGTTTACTTTACACGCGAAGAAGAAGTACTTTTCTCTTTTTCGCGGTATATAAGGTGTAATAGATTGAAACAAATTGTCGTCCCGAGCAGTGCCGCAAGTGTCATTGTTGATTTAATAACATACACATATACGGCTGCATGCGCGCGCGATTATTTAATAACGAACGCATTAGCTGCTGCGGCTTCGCGATAGATAAGGAAAAACTTTCCTTCGCTATAAGTGAAACCCGCTATATAACTGTATATATACATGTATACGCGCGCGCGAGATCGGTTTATTAACGTAGTATAATGAATCGGTCGGTTCTTCCCTTTTTCTTTTCGGCTTCGTGTCGTAATTAGCGTGATTAACGATTACACATACATATTTCAGTTTAATTGAAACGCGCGGGCTTTCCTTTTTGTCTGATTTTCGAGGGCTCACACACTCACATACACGTGGAATTGGAAGATTGAATTACAATCGCGTGAATGCGTTCGTAGGTGAGAGGAGAGAGCAGAGAACGTATTTCGAAAAGTTGGCCGTCGAATAATACAGCGTGTCGGTGCGGTTGCGCGCGCGTACGATATTATGCAAATTGCGCGGCTAAATTGTCTCGCTGTTAATCAAACTTCACGAAGTTTGGCCGCTTTGTTTTGGGACATATAATTCGTCATTTATTTCGTCATGCTCGACGCGAAGTTTATTATTCGTTGCCACGTGCAGTTTCATTGTTGATGCATATATATACATATACTGTAAATTGTTGATTTTCTTTCCGGCGTCATTTCGCTCGAGTAAACGCGTGCTGTATTTTTTTGGCAATGGCGTGTATATCTTATCGTATTTTATATCGGCGATGTAAGACTGAAATCAAATTGACGATGTTTTGCTCTTTCAACAACGTTACCTTTTTTTTTTTTGTTATTCCGATACTTATGTCAACGATGAAAAACATTCGTTTTTGTACGAATTGTATAACCATTAGGTGGCTGAAGTTGTTTATGAGAGTGAAATATTACGCACTTGCGCGTACACCTTGTAATGCGTCTATATGACAGGAACTAATTACCGTTCAATGGAACGTATTAATAAATTTATTATCGATTACGGTATACTGTGGGAAAAACTGTACGAAAAAAGAAGCATTCGATCGACATCTTGGATATCTAAAAAATCACATCGAAATTATTTATTTATAACAACAACAACAAAAAACCCAACCGTTTGCACTATATTGAATCTATGCTTTCTTACATCCGCCTCCACACTAAAAACACACACCTTCAGCGCGCCCGCATTAATAAAGCTCATATTCTATCGTTACAAAACGACCATAGAGCGTGGCAGTGAACTAAATAGCCTTTAAAGGAGCGGAAGGCCGGAGACTATTGTCGCGAGTTATAATTGTCTCTCCTCGCGCGAGCACATCCGCGGCCATAAGAATCCATCATATTCGCGATCCTTCGATCCTTCGAACGTCACTGCGATCACCCTATAATCCTCCTTCGCTGCATTACGCGCACGTGCTGCCCCCCCCCCCCCCACACCCACGTACAATATACATATATATAACATATACTACTTTTTCTCTACACAGCTCTGGGAGAGAATTAAGCTCTCTCTTTCACTCCGCATCTCCGACGGGCGTCCCCGCCACGAGCCCGCAGCACACACAGCCACACACGTACGCACAAGAGTGTGTGGTGAGAGAGGAGAAGTGAGTGGCCGTGCGCGCACTGCAGCACGCCGAGGCGCAAAGTGAATGGGAGGACGGCGCGGCGACGTAGCCGACGTCGACGAGGAGGAGTACGGGTGCCGGCGGCGGCGGCAGCAGCGATGCAGCAGTGCCGTGGCACGCTCAGCTCGTGCCCCGTGGCCCAGGAGCTCCAGCTTCGATAGTGCACCTGGAGCACCGAGGACTCTCATTTATTGAAGAGAGACTGTGCGTGATAGTGAGAGAGAAAGAAGGATAGTGAGTGATAGAGAGAGAGAGAAAGATAGCAAGATGCCGTCCTCAGGTGGATACTACGACGATAGGAATCCGTTGCTCAAGGGCACGATGACCAGGTGAGTGTGTCTATTATACTCTATGCGCTTCTGTTTTCATTACTCGTATTTTGTATCAGTAAAGATAAAGTAATAGTTTGGAAGGATGTACAATTATTGTTCTTACATATGTATATATATGGAACAGACGGATTGCCACTGGGCTAAATTTAAAAATAACGCTGCCGTCTGATAATCTTAACCGGTATCGTTTCGATTCTATCATATACGTACCAAGCAACGAGTAACCGTTATGAAAAGCGATCGTACTACAATGTTTCCAATAAACGCGCATGCGCGGGCCACGTCCACTTCATTATCTGTGTACAGCCGTCTCTCGAAGTTCGGAAACCTAAGCTTACACGCGTTCGCTTCGATGTCGTGCCGATTACATTATACCCCGTGAACCCCCCCTGATCAGCTGATTATATACTCCGCAATTACGTAAACGCACACACAGTGTTCCTCCTCCTCCTTCGTCGTAGTTGAGAGAGGGGCGATCCGGCTCATTAAAAACTCAGTGAGAGATTTTAGAAATCGACGCTCGCTATATGCAGAGGCTCTAGCAATGTAGCTCGCTCTCTCGCTCGTTCATTCGACGCTGTTGCGCAACGATATTTTTAGAACGTCGCGCGCGAGAGTGTATAGCTCTGTGTGTGTGTGTGTATTTTAAACCGGGCCGCGAGAGCGAGAAGAAAAATTCCTTTCGAAAAGAGATTCTCTACGTGCGCGACACATTCCGGTGTTTAAAAGGCCTGCGCGGCCGGAACTCGGCTAAGCGCGCGAGCCCGGCGAGAAGTGGAAGAAGAAGCAAGAGAGAGAGAGAGGGAGAGAGAGAGAGAGAGAGAGCGAGAGAGAGAGAGAGAGAGAGAGAGAGAGAGAGAGAGAGAGAGAGAGAGAGAGAG
>UXGD01003651.1:0-19599 GCA_900474315.1 Torymus auratus
GTCTTTTTTACAATTTTGTCCCAACGCATTTACAGAAGGAGAAAGAAAATATCCCGCTTAAGGTGGCCGAATTACCCGAAGTTACCTTATTTATTAAAAAAGATTTAATCCAGTTTAATGATGTACCCAAGATTTTGGCAATAAATATTAATAAATATTATTATTGCCAATAAATATTATTGGCAATAAATATTAATAACAGTTTCTTTGACTGAAATTTTGATAAATAAAATCAAAATGTATTAAATTCTTTCAAAAGCTCAAATAAATTTATATGGTTTCCTGGCAAGTGTGAATTTAAAAATAATAAAAGCTTCCAATAAACTATATTTAGCTTTACTAAAGAATTAATGCGATTTGATAAACGATTTTTAAAATTTCATCAATCTTTCTCGAAACTATAAAACATTTCACCGATTTTTTTTTCCTGGTAAAACATTTAAGGTTTCATTTTTTCACTACTACCCAAAGCGATCAAAGCCAACGCAGGGCATACAGATACAATATTCCATCATAATAACAACACGCAAAAAGCACCACAGTACTCGTCGATTTTTTGCCGTCCACATATAATTACAGCGAAATGAAAACCCTCCCGCGGGCCCCCCAACTCACGGCACCCACGCTCACCGCCGTACATTATCCTATCTCTCTCTCTGTGTTTTGCAGCGGTATCGGTGTGCAGCATCAACCGAATCAGTCAGAAGGCCGCGATGAGGCTCGCCGAGCACATGTAAGCACCACACACTATCACACCAGCACACCCACCCACGCGCAAATGTGAGTTATACGTGGCCGGCGAAATTTTCGAGTCGCACGCGCGCCGGCTAATTGAATTTTAAAGCGGGCAAAAGTTTCGCTCGATTGAATTCGGCCGGTCGGCGATTATCGGCATGCCCGATCGCCTACTGATTGCCTTTTTTGTTTACTGCGCTGCACGTGGCAACCGTACTTATTTCCCCGCTGGGAAATTCACGAGTCGCCGCGCGACCCTTTTGCAAATTGGAATTTTCGGTCGCGACGTACGCGCACACGCGCGTGGGTGCGAGAAAATAAGACAAAAGGTGTGTGGAGTGGGTATCGCGATGATGCGAAACGATAATAATATTTGGAAAATATGCTAACGAGGCGGTGGTCGTGGGAATGAGATGGAACAACACGGGCGTAACATTTTTGTGAGATTTCTCGGTTTATTGGGGCGAGGTGGAGGAAAAGGTGAGTCGTGATCAAAATTTTAAATATGTATATGTACGGGTGTACGTTTTTTAATGCAAAACATTGTGCGTGATGATATTTTAGATGGGATGGGGTACATGACTTTTTATTATAATAAGGGACGCAACGGGAACAAAAAAGTTGACTTGATTCAGAAAAAATTAGTTGTAACTTTTTTTTGGAAAGTATTTTTATTAATATATAGGTGATGCGACCGCGCATGCATTAAATATTATATATTTGCATTTGTATGCATGTACAGTGTACACCTGCAGGTATGATTATTTCTGAGTTTCCAGATGCGCCTTTAATTATTCAAATATGAAAAAGACGAAGATAGAATCAAGGAAGATTATTATTATATTTTTAATGTTTTTAAAATATACCATTTTTTTATACTTAATTTATGTTATTAACAAAGGCATCAATAATTTTTATTATTCATGACATTGATGCTTCGATAACGATAAATCTAAATACAGCCCGCCACGTGTCTTCTAATCTTACGCGAATAGCATTGCAAACATGACCGTATAAGTGAAATAAATTTTACTAGTCATGAAAAGGACATAAACGTAGCTCTACAGCTGGACAAATAAAATTCTTAGGTAGCTAAAGATAGCCATCCATGACGAGCTCAGTAGATCAATAAAATTATTAGAAAGTAAAAATATTTTCATATCTTGAATCGTACGAATTACCAAGTACGAATAGACGTATAGCATTGTCATGTCAAACAACGGTATACAATATCACACCGTAACATTTAATCATTATCAATAACATAATATATGGAACAAATGAACAATTTTATTGGAACACTAGAATGCGAATTTTTATGCATCAAGATAATTCTCTAGTATGTTCAGAAAACACGCGAGCTACTATAACAATGAATTATTCGGCTCTCATTTTCTTGCAACATTCATCCTAAAATCCCCACAAGTACCATATATAATATACCCATCAAAACAAGCATCCTAACGTCCAAGCACCACACTACCAAAACCCGCCCAAAAATCCACGAGACAAAAACGCGCCGACCCTACCCTATACCACCACGACGCGGGAATTTCAATTGGCACGCGGCCCCGCGCTAGCGCGATAAATATTTGGGTGGTACGATTTGTACATGCTAACCGCATAATCATGAGCGCGCGTGCATATGCATTTTCCCCACGCGCCCACCCGCGTATACGTCTACGTTTGCGCTTTGTGCATACATACACATGCACACGCGGAGAGAGAGAGAGAGGGAGCAGAAAGCCAAAGTAAATCACGGAGCAACAATGAACTCGCGGCAGGTGTTCCAGTTCTGCACCCACGCGCGCCCGCCCTGGCTCGCCGCCATTGTTTGTTGCGTCGCTGCATTATTAGCCCGCGCGACGCGTGTAGGAGAGGGGGATACGTTGAAAAAGGCGCGGTGCTTTTTATTTATGTTTTTTAAAAGACCGAGGTAGACGCTGTTTTGACGCGTCATATATGAATGATCTTTTTTCGGCAGTGTCGCGTGTGGAATAGTTTGTCTTAGTTTGTAATTCGTGGGTATTGTTGTGGAAACGTCAGGGTTTCTTGTATACTAGACATTTTATTGATTATACGTTCTCTGGTTATGTTATATGTGACTGCAATTCAATTTTTAATGAATGTCTTATATTATGGATGAAATGTCTGGAATGCAATTCTCTGTTAATTCATATTTTTAAATGATATTGGGATTATATCTTTTCCTCAATAAAATTCACCTGATTGTGACTTAAATTGAACCCCTTGAGATATTTTAAAAGTTTTTAAAATATTTCCAAATCCTTGATATTTTTCTCATTTCAATGCAACTAAGAAATTATTCGTACACTAACGTGACTTTTTATTTGACAAAGCAAATCATCCGACATTGCGGACCTACCAGTTGATAGGATCCTAGCTTTGTTGCACGAACTTGGAAATCTTTACGAGTCGTCCTTCGACGTACATCATAGAAATCAGGACGAGGTCGATGGATTGCTGTCCAATTACTTCCATGGCGATTATCAACTCACACAATTGATGAAAGAGGTCCGGATAATTGACTTTATTATATTTATCGCAGCACGATATTCTTCTGACACATTTCGAATTTTAAATTTAATTAAATTATGGCATTAAATTGAAAATGCAAAACCGACATATCAGATTTATCGTTACAGTTAACGCCGCAATGTACTGACATACTTGTCAAGTGTCGCTTCCGCTCCGAGAATAGAAATTGCTCTGATCTCTTTTCCTTTCGTAAAACGCAAGACGGGTTTTGTTGCACTTTCAATTACGCTCGTGAGACCGATGACGTGCAAGGGTAAGACGCAAGTCATTTTTAATTTAAAAAAATATTGTTCAAAAGAAAAAAGAAAATAATTTTTTTAATTTTCATAAAATTGTTACATTATATACATGACTATATTGTTGAATACCAAATAGTCTTAATAATATACAAACCTCTGTTATTTGAAGTGTTCAATCTTCCTCATTGAAAACATCAATACTAATATTTAATTGAAGAACGCTCTGCTGATTGCTATCAGACTTAAGTCTTTCGATAAAATTGCTATGAATATAAAAGTAGTATTAAAAATTTCATGCGCCATTCCACTAATCTAACCAACAAAACAATTAATTTATTGTAGTCCCGTTATCGAGAATCACGTCAAGGGGACATACAAAATTGAGAAGCTCGGCATGCTGAACGGCCTGACATTTCTACTCGAGCCCTTTCTGGACGACTATTTTTTCCCGATCTTACCAATCACCGGATGGAAGGTAAGGAAAAAAGAAAACCAAACCACAAAAACACCTCCATTCTAAAGCGACCTTTCAATCTCGGCGAGAGAAGAAGAAAAAACATTTACGACCAGCTTTAACGTCTCTCTCCTTCCCTGAGCAGATAACGATCTTCAATCCGGGCGATTATCCGGACAACACCTCGGGTGGCGTTTCAGACGCCCTCATCTCCCCTGGCACGGAGAACTTCCTCGAGCTGAACGCCGTCTCGTTCTTCAGCGAGAAAGCGATCAGGCGCTACGACATCGACGACCGCAAGTGCATCTTCAACGACGAGATCTCGGCCCTTTACGATGGCTACACTTACAGCGACTGCATCGTCGACTGCAAGGTCGACGACGTCTGGAACACGTGCGGCTGCCGGCCCTTCTTCTATCCCATGAGAGGTGAGAGCCCGCTGTTGTATATAGCTACGAGGAAGTATCGATCTTGAGGTCTCGGTGTAAAGTTTGTAGTGGTTTTAGAGAGCATGTCTGAACTGCTGTAAACTAATCGAGATATTGTATGATTGAAAGGAGTTGTTGATAAGCGGAATTTCACGGCGGCTTTTTTCATTTGGACAAACGAGATATAGGTCTAACCGAATTAAGTTGGCTCTTCGGAAGAGCAAATTTCATAAAATTTCTTTGTAATTTAAAGTATACGTTAATTTTTATGTGTTTTATGAAAATTTCACTATCCTTTGTGACATGGAAAATTTTTATTAAAATTTAGCTTTGAAGTTTAAACATCGACCAGGGAATTTTTTATTACGTTAAAAGATCTTTCTTTTCATACATTTTCAAAAATTAGTATATAAATAATGGAAAATATTAAAGAAACAATAACGCGCACATAAATATTAAGGGTATGAGCTAGTGATACTGATTGTAAAGATATTAATAGTTTAATGTCTCATGTTTGTAGTATGTCCATCTAACAGTGTAGTATATAGATAAAAGTATATTCTATGCCACTATTTTCTGTCTAAATTGCTATTTTCACATTTTTTATTATTATTGTGTTTATATTTGTTTAATATTGTTTATATGAAGCTCCTATATAAAAGTAACCATTCCGATCCTATCAGAAGCCAAAAATGTATACCGTAATTATTGATATAATATTCAGATCTGAATAAAGTCTGGAATTAAATAGATAGAAGATAATAATACCATTTGTAAATGCAAAATGTAGTACAGGAAGATTTTTCCATAAAAATTTCACTTCAGTATCATTCCATTAATTAAATGTACTCGCTCACATGTAAAAACAAATGCACACGTGATTTTATACCCAGAAATGCAACCGAAATAAATGAATTCAAGTTGCCATTAGTAATTTCTCTTTTGCGATTTTTAGAGTAAAGCGTTGAAAAGCATAATTAATTACAGGTACCAAATGATTATTAGCATTTTTTGTTGTATTACATACATAAAAACATTGTCAAAGAAACTTTTGACCTCCTATAATTAGTAACAGTAACTAATTATTGTTATTTATATGATTTAATTTATTCATCACTATTCTATTTTTTACATAATTAGCGAAATCGTGTGCGTTTCGCGAGCACTAACTATGATATGTTCAGTGAAAAATATATTAAAAAATATTTACTGCAACGTAATTCATAAAGTCATTATACCTTAATTAAATCGTTAAGATGGCTTTAACGTGAAATATTATAATTCACAAATTTTTTCTGGATTATTTTGTTCCCGGAAAAAATAGAAAAAGTATCATGTTTAAAGTAAAGCTTCATGCTCTTTTGGAATCCGTGATGAATATGTCTCTAAATGAAAATTGAAAAAAGGTATAGTGGGCTTTTAACTTGTTTCTTATTGATGATTTTCATATCGAGAAAGGATTATAGTATAGTCTTGAAAGCTCCATAAAACTCGTCCACGAACTCTCAACTTTAAAATGAAAAGGTAGAGTTGAAAGGTAAAATTATAAATTCAAGATAACACCAGTCAAAATGGCGTCCGAGTATTGATAAAATTTTAAGATATCTATATTTATTTAGATGAAACAATGAAAGGTAACAGTTAAAATAATAGCGTAAAATGATTATTAATTTTATAAAATTATATCTGCAGTAATTGTATCTTTTTTCGATCATTTTATCTAGAAACCAACCACAAGTTGAATCTATAAAGGCATCACTTTTCTCGCTAATCACATTTTTTTAAAAGGTAATAAATGTAACGATTGTATTTCTTTTTGGAGAAATAAAATACTGACATATTTATTATGATCGTTACCACGAGTAAAGGTAAATAAATCATTGATTTGAAATCTTTTTTCTCGCCAACATGACCGCATTTTACGTGTTCTGCAATTCAAAACCGAAATTCTCCCTCAAATTTTCCCCGAGTAAATTTATCGGTTTGCAAGCCAATTTGTGACTGTAATACCGAGAAGTGCGCTCGATTCATTTAACCATAGAAAATTAAATATTCTTGCAATTAAATTTATTGTGATAATGAAAAGAATTTAATTAACTCGTAACGCATTCTGAAATTATTTTATTACGTCCAAAATTAAATTCATGCCTTTAAATGAAATGCTTTATTACACGATAAAATCTAATTGTTATATAAATTTTCAACAATATAACTGCAAAGACTTGATAACTAATCCCGCTAAAAGTCTTTTATAAGTACACGTGAAAAATAAATAAATCATCAAATCATTAACCAAATAAGAACTTCATCGACATAAAAACCTCGTCTAAAAACTCGTCCCTTCGGAGTATTTGAATTCGCAATAAAAATGTATATAGCAGTGTAAAAGTTACATTTACGGAAGTTCATTTTACAGGAGTTTAAACTGATGCCTTTTACAGTAACAGCTGAACTAGAACAAGATGTTAATTTTTAACTCGATCTTCGCGCTAATGCTCCTTCTCCATTTCACTCCACTCGCGCGCGCGCTGCCCGATTCCGAAAAAAACCGACAACTAAGCGCGATTATCCCTCTCGGCTTCGCCCCGCACTCGAGTAGAGAATTTCACCCAGACGTGGGGAATGCCGACGTATACGCTCTCGGAAAAATGAGCACCGAACTAATTCCTCTCCCATTCGCTATCTTCACGCGCGGCCTAATTGAATTTCTCTCTCTCTCCCTCGCGCGTGCACTCCTGAATTACTGGAGAGTAGGCGATCTGCAACGAATAACGTTGCAGACGCGGCTATACGTATATGTATACATATAGGTATGAACCCTTACGCTCCTTAGAGCTGCAGCAGCTTAAAGCGTTAAAGCCGATCGCCCGAGAGGACTTGAGATCGTATATACATATACTTCGTCGTGGCATTGTAGATTCTTCTTTTATTGTTTCATCATACGAGGATTTACACTGAAATTTTACCTAGTTCTGATTTTATATGAGATGTTATCTTTTTTCTAAAGTCTATAGATTAAGTATGTACTAGATTTTTTGACACATAAAGATGAAGCTTATAAAAATAACTAATTATACCGTAATCTTTTATTATTTTAACTGATCAATTAACATTTTACTGTTTTGTACATAATATATCATTATGTAATTTTATTGTCATACCTAACGTTTTAAATACCGTTATGATATGTGAAGTTCTATATTCAGTACTGTGTACATATTATAATACTCGCAAAATTCTTCGATCAAACGTTACAAAGAACTAACAGAAAATAAATATTAATACCGATATTGATAAAATTTTCTTTTTATTTTAGATACTCGTCGCGTGTGCAATACATCAGACGTTGATTGCTTGCATAAATTCAAATGTAAGTAATTGAAAAGATCTACATAGTTGTGTTCACTTTAGATGATTAATAAATATTGTCCTATACTTCATAGTATTAAAAATACGTACAAATATGAAGAGTATTCAGTGAAAATATTCACAGGAATATCTAACGCACGCTTTGTTCCTTTTAGCGAAATGGTGGTCTGTACTGCCGCACGATATAAAGCAAGGTGGCGAGGAATCGAAAATATTTAATTTCATCAGCAACGAGTCGTGGTCGTTGCGCTGCAAAAATTGCTACCCATCGTGCGATGATGTGCACTACTACCTCACTACCTCGAGCGTGTCCTTGGAAAATGACGAGCAATCTCCGTTCCTGTGAGCAATGAATTAAATTATTCCATTCGTTTTATATTTCCTACATATATTGTATAAAATGTTTCGTGATTAAGTTTTATATGTATATATACATGAAGCAATAAAATATTTTAGATTAATATTTGGAGAAACATATATAAATAAAAGATGCGTAGTTAGTGAAAGAATTGATCTCGTTTGAGGATCATAAATATATATACAATTTAAGTTGATACTATTACGAGCTATACACGTAGTAATTTTCCATTTATAGATGAAATAATTTCTCAAAATTCTAATAATATCAGTATTCAAATAGAAATGAAAATATATTTTAGCCTAAATAAATGTTATAAAAACAAAGAAATTTCCAAAATAGTCAGAAAATTATACTCGACAGAAAAATTTGTTCTCCAAAAATAAAAAGAATTTAGTAAAGATGAGTCACAATTACTGACAATTTTCATTAAGTGATATAAAATAGTTGAAACTTTTCTTTCAGTTCGGACGTCAACATCGTAAATCAAAGTTTGGTGCACATATTTTTCTCAAAGTACGGAACGGTACGTCTCAAACAGGATATCGCATACTACTGGTATGAATTGTTGAGTAAGTACACTTTCATCTATCTTTTATACACTACCAAACCATTATGAATAGTCTTGATAGATTATCGTTCTTAATAAAGTACGATTCGGGCAAAACATGTAACAAAAAATTTTATCCTGAATTGATTCATTCCTTATATAAAATATGAAAATTTGCAATTTAAAATGTGTATTTAAATAGTTTAAACAAACTAGAACATCATCAAATCTAGTAGAAATGAGAAACGCTGAGAAGATAAACGATAAAAATAACAAAGTGACAAGGATAAAGTAAAAAAAGAAAGAATTCACGATGTTATGATTGATAATTTTCTTCTCGTAGCGTATAATTCGCAACATTTATGAAGCAATTTGCAAAGGCGCTTGATTAATACTTTCAACATGGCTTATGATGTGCAAATTTTTTTCAAAGTAATTTGAAAAGACCTGCTTTTTCGTTATTAAGAAACCACATATCTTTCTCGTCTTCCTTCCTTACACCCTCTCTCTCTCTCTCTCTCTCTCTCTCTCTCTCTCTCTCTCTTTTATCCTGCTCTCTCGGGTGATCAGTGAAGAGAGTTCCAAATGATTAATGAAAAGGAGTAGAAAAAAGAAATAAAGATTCAGGAAAGCGCACTGAAGGACTTGGCTCGAGATATGCGCTCATCTTTGTCACCGACTCAAAAAGCACGAAGAAAAAGATGACTTAGTTTTTTCTCGTTATCGAGCTACTGGAGCGCGGTTTCAATCATATAACTTTCATTTATTGAAATGAAAAGTTATTATCTGCAAATATGTGTTTAATAATAGAAAATGTATAGACTTCAAAATTAAAGTTAATATTTATAGAAAAATAAATTCAAAATTTAACGAATGTCAAATAACATAAGGTAGAAATTACTAAGCAACTTACAACAAATAACGAAATAGCAGTACATATGAAAAATCTATAACTCGTACTTGGCAACACCGTTACTAGCCTCTAAGACAAAGTTTTTATAATTACGAAGCTTGATCTGTGTCTCATTATTTTTCAATAGTTGGTAACGTAGAACAGCCAATTCACTAGAATTGATGTCTCGTATACATCGAGAAAAAAAATAAGCACGTGGGCGATAATACTTTCAATCTCTTTCTCACCGTTTTTATCCAAGACAAATTGTAGGTGTTTATTTGGTAGTGTATCCATTTTCTTTCTTTTTTTAAAAACGGCTTTCAGATTTTGTCGTCGATAATTCTCTTTTCTTTAATATAATTAATCGTAAAAGCTCGCCATTGGTCAGAAAATAAAATATAAGACTTAATCTCATACCATTAAACACCGTTTAAGCAAATTTTATGTTGACAATTCTAGCGAAGTTTTTGTAAAATGGTATAAATTTGATTTAATTTTTTACCTGTGTCTTAGCTAGTATTTCGTTTGTTTACATACAACTAATTAATAATATACTAAATTAATATAGATTCCGATTCCAGGAATAGATTTATTTGCAAGACACAGCACATCCTGTTTTTGCTAATTATTGTTAATTTTTGACAACGATCAGTAGTATGAATGTACTATTAAGCATCAGTTATAGAATGAGTTGTAGGTTGGATACACAAAAAGCTAAAATAAACCTTATCGTTCTCTGACGTAACATCACCTTTTGAACAGAGACGAGTAACAAGTGAATATTACCAGCCTGATTCTGTCATAAATTTAAATGTCTACGAAATTGAAGCACAGATCTATCACAGTAAACGGCATTAAACAACTGCATATAGATTTTCTGTTCAAAATATTATTTGATAAATGTCATTTAAATATATACTACAATAAAAAAGGAGTAAATAGAAGATTTTTCAAAATATTATACTATCTGCACGATTATACTTTTCGATATAATTGCGGTCATGTTATTTTTTAACTTGAAGATATGTAAATTCAGAAAAATATATTTTTTAATCTTTGGTAATCAAAATTTTCCTTGACTGGGAAAAATAATTCAAAAATCGTCAATACTATTTATTTAAATACATGAAATGATAACTATTTTAAATATTATTAATTTGTTCAATAAGAACCAAAACGTCATTCAAAACCTATGCATGAGTTAAATTTGATTAAAAACTGTATTAAAAATTTAGTGAATTGTAATAACTCTGAGAAAAAATTATTAAATAACTTTCAACGAATTTGAAAAATAAAGTAGACCACAATATAATGATTATATTAAATGAAATTTCAATATAACTTCAACAAAGTAGATAAAAATATTTTCAATGTAAATGTAAGATTCCAGTCAAGATAATTATTGTAAAATTAAACTGAAACAATTATTTACCGACATATTGTTTCAGACGACATTAATTACATTAAAAACTTGTTCAGTTTTCTGCATGCAACAGTTATAACTTAATGATAACTACTCCACGATGAACCTTAACAGTCACTTGTTTTTAAGATTAAATTCAACAAAAAATTTTTTCAAAATATGGTCATACCTTGAAATATAAATATAGTGATTATAATTTTAATTATTATAAATTATTATTATTTTAATTTTAATTTTTATTATTAGTCATTATTAAAATGTTGATTATACTGAATTTGCAAATCTTTTTTACTAAGGTTAAAGAAATTAACATATTTTTAAAAAATTATTACTTTTTATGTAAATATAAACAATTATAAAAGTATCATTCACAAATTATACATTACATAAACTATTTCACAAATAGATAAATTATAACACTAATCTTCTGGAGACAGTTTCTTCAGTCTTGTCCACATACCGCCTTTATTGTATGTTAAAAAGGACGAAGGTTCCAATTCGAAAGGTTCTCTATTTTTCGGTGAATATTCGATTGAAAAATTTTTCAGTAGCGACACAATACCTTGTTTTACCACCATTACCCCAAGGCGCATACCTATGCACGCCCTAGGTCCTTCACCGAATCCGAGAAACACGTATTTGGGACGATTAGCTTGATTTTCCGGACTGAATCTTTTTGGATCAAAAACTTCAGGATTCGTCCAATACTTGGGATCGTTGTGCAGGCCTAACAGTGGAATGAAAATTGGATCGCCCGGTTTTAAGTTGCAACTCACACCATCAGGACCGGTAAGAGTCGTCTTCTCCGTGCATACTTTCTGCAAATTTCCAATCGGCGGTGTCATACGCATCGACTCATATAATACCTGATCGAGATAATCCATGTTTTTTAATGAATCATAAGTAACAACACCATTACTATTCTTTAACACGGACTTGATATGATTACGAAGCTTGTCCTGTATTTCCTTATTTTTAGACAGATGATATGATAAAACAGCCAATACAGTACTTGATGTCTCGTATACATCGCCGAAAAAAATAAGAATGTCCGCAATAATACTATTCATATTTTGCTCACCACTTGCATCCAAAACGTATTGTAAGTAGTCGTTTGGAGGGGTTTTCATTTTCTTTCTCTGCTCAAGAATAACTTTCAGATTTTGTCGTAAATATTTCTCCATCCTCCCCTCCATGATACTTAATCGTAGAAAGTTTCCAATAGTTGGAAAATAAAACATTAAAGTCAATTTGATGCCATTAATCACCGTCGGAGAAAGTATACTGTTGACAATTTTAGCGAAAGATACCGGGCTTGGATTATCTTCGAAGCTTTGTCCTTCAATTGCAAATGCAGCATTTGCTACAAATTCACCGGTATACTTATAAAAGTAGTTTTTCATTTCAATCTCGTAAACGCCGTCATTTTCGGTAATCTTTTTACCGGTGTGTGCTATCATTTTAGAACCTACTTCTTGTAAAATGACGTAAAGTTGACTTAACTTTTTATTTGTGAGATGCGTAGTCGTGCGTGTTCTTGCTATTTTCCACTTTTCAAGGTCTGTTGCGAAAAAAGGATTTTTGATAAACACAGGATCCGTTTTCTCATTCAGCTGTATAAGATTGTTATGAAAATTCGTAAAATTAGTATGCATCACAGTTTTCACTAACTCGGGATCACGCACAATAAGTCCTGGCCTTTGCACAAAATAAAATCCAATCATACTAGAGTCTGTTTGTTTATACACTTTATCGATATAACTCGACATGTTCTCTCTAAGGGCCATAGCAGAGAACACGTTCCCGATTCCAGGAATAGGTTTCTCTGCAACGCATGGCACATTTTGTTTTTGCCAATGATTATAATTTTTTGTCAAAAACCAATATAATATTGTTAATATTAGAATTAAAGCGAGCAGTGCGCTCGTCGTATCCATTATTACAAACGAAGTGTGAGACAGCCAAAGGAGAACTGGTAGATTTGCCTCTGACGAAGCTGAAATGATCTTCATCGTTCTATGATGTAACGCCCACGTGAATGGGCGTCAATAACAAGTGACTATTATCAATTAGCATCTGCAGTTGGAAATGTCTTTATAATTCAAGAAACGATTTATCGTTTTAAAAGTCATTTAACAATTTAATGCAGATTCTCTTATTTGAACATGAATTGCATTATTTTCTACTATAATTTAATTATTATGAGTGAACACTAAATTTTAGTTTTTTTACGGACCTTTTAACTCTGATGTGAAACAATTATATCTTTCAATATCCTTAGTCATGTTATGTTTTTATCTAAAGATGATTACAGCAGAATGATTACAGGGAATTCAGGAAACTGCAAAACGTTTATTACTTTTTTCAATAATAAAAAATAAAATTATCATCTTTTCTAATAATATTTATTTCTTCAATAAAAACAATCAAACTCTCATTTAAGTCTTTCTAAAGCTGCTCGTAAAGCTGTCATACAAGATTCAATATTATATAACAGCTCCATATAGCTATACTATCTATTATCCGTTCTAATTTTCTCAAAGCTAATGTGGGAAATAAGATTAAATCGAGCTATGTCCGCGCACCTCTGCGAAAATAGCATTGCCACAATTCCACAAAGGATTACGTTAAATAAAGCAGCATCATTTTGAACCTCACCGTCGTATTGCCGCTTCCTCCCATTCCCCCGCCCCTCTCTCTTATCCGTGACAAAGAAGATAACAAATGTCCCGGCACAGCCGCGCGCCGGCTCGGCCCATTCAATAAGAATTCTCGATTCCGATTTCGAAGTCACAAAGGCAAGATTACGAGGTCCGCGGCCTTGGTATTAAGTTCGCGGCTCGCGCACAATGCGCCCATTGGATATATATGACGCGCCTCGCCCACTTTTGCATAATGCTGCGGAAAATGTGGATTTTGGCGGCATGAAGGTTTGTGCTTTTACTTGCGCGCACTAATTTTTCTCGGCGTATCGTGTGCTCAGCTATATGTACTTGAAGGATTTAAAATTATATCAATTGAATTATTTCTTTTGAATTTACGGGGACCAGTTTTTTTATTCGCTTTTATAATATTTACAGGATTTATTTTATTTCGTAAACAGAGTGATGAATTAATCTTTCGTTATACTTAATAAGAATGATAACATAACGATGCAAATTTAACAACTCATACGACGCATAAGAATAACATTATTCTTTTCCCGGAGGTGTTGCTTAAGCTAATGTCATTATAATTTATTCCGAAGTATAAGTTTAGCATTCGTATGTATATAGTGATATTTTCAATTATGAGTAGAAAAACATTCGCGCGTCATTCACAATTAAAATTTCATGTATATATTCTTTTATCATATTTATTGAAACATTTTTTTATATTTATTCAAGAGTAGACAGATTTGCCACTTGCTTTGTCACTACAAAAATTCAAAAGAAACTCTCAACCTATTTTCTATATTTACAAACAACATTCCTATTATTACTATTACAGGAAAAAACACTTCACTTCCTGGTTATTAAAAATAATTGATCGTCGCGAATGTATCATATAAGAATTCCAGACTGTCTGTACACACACACGCACGCACAGCGCTATCGCAAGGTAAACAAATTTCGCGCGCAACGCATAGCAGCGCAAACCGCGGCGGCCTTTTTTTAATTCCCTGCAAATAGCGCTCCCATACACACACAGTCCCTTTTAGATATTCCTCCTCACCGCGCGGTAACGCAATAAATATCACTCGATCAACATGCGCGCGCGCCCGACCCGTGGCTTGTACGCACACACAGAGAGAGAGAGAGAGAGAGAGAGAGAGCTTTCCACTCTATAAAGTTTCCTTTCAGCGCGCGGCCGCCGAAAAAAAAGGATTAAATGGTGTGCGCCGCGTAAATAAAAGAGTACGTATAGAGAAAACGCAATCGAGCCCCCCATAATATACGAGCGCACGCGCGCGCGAAAAAGGGAATTGAGGTGTGTGTAGATATATATATAAATGCTGCTGTTGCTAGCGAGTGAAACTTTGCATGGCAAACGTATATACATATGCGCGCGTGAGCATCGTCGTAATTTATTCCATTCATCGTCAGAGAGCGCGTCTTTCGCCCTTTATCGGTCGCATATCCGCACGTATGCGCACGACTGCACGAGTGCGAGGCGAATTGATACCGCGATTGGTGCATATATATAGTTTGAATGTGGCTGTGATTTCTCGATATAAGCAGTTTAATGCAGTTTCAGAGCACGTGTTATAAGATAAGGCGGGTATTTTGCACCGTCATCGAGGTACAGATCATATTGTGATCTTGATATTTACAATTTTGTTTTTTTGCAGTAGTTGAAACTTATTTAATTTTGTAAACAATAATGTACGTAGAAAAATTATTTGCTAGTAAAAATTATAATGATTTTGTTGTGTCCCCGTGTCAAATACAAAATCTGAGAAAATATCTTGCAGTGAAAATTGCTATCTTTGTATAAATATCCTATGTGTCCAATTTTTACCATAAGGCATAGTAAAAGATTTTTACCTTATTTTTTCATAAGATGAACTATAAAATATGCTTACGTCCTTGGATTACAAACCTTTTTCAGATAGTTTTATCATGCTTCTCCTACTAGCCAGTGTCCTTTCATATGTTGATTTTGAGTATGTCCTAGAGTTGCAATATGACATTATATTATATAATATTAAGAAATTTTCCTCTAAATAAGAGAATTTTAGTTGAATGAAAATTTTATAAACGAAGAAGTTTAAAACGGCAATAAAAATTTGTTCAATATTGAACTTGAATCATCCTTTTTAAACTCAATATCGTAGGCAAAAAACTGTACCTTTTATTTGCCATTAAAAGTTACTAAAGATCTTCAAGTGATTAGCTGTTTTTCTCTGCATAAATGTAAAATCAACAAAATGAATAACAATTTTGCAAAAACTATATCTTTTGAAATTTTTATTAAAAATATACTTTCAATTTTACTTATATATGTGTATTAGTTATTCTTAAAAGTAATATCAATACATACTATTAATACCTCAATAAATATTTATTGATATTTCTGAAATTAAGTATCCTGAATAAATCGAGTTCTTCATTGCGTGGAACATGCCAATAGTACTTTGAATGAGAGATATATATATACTCCGTCGCAACGAGTAAACGAGCAGTGACTCGAAAAGTCGCTGCGGCATCAAGTTTTTGCATAATATTTGTCTGATTATATAGGCAGCTGATGCCGCTCGTCATTTGAATATACCGTAATCGCAGAAGAGCGGTGGAAAATTAATGACGAAAAACGCTCCGCTTTCCAAAGTTCCAACCAGCGCGAGCTTTTCTGAATTTGTTTCCAGATTAATTTATGAATTCGAGAATCCGTAATTGGCTCGGTCCGTGTTTGTTTCCATTTGAATAATTCGCTTGGAAATGCCAGCGATGTAATTTACATTTCTACTTACAAGAAATATATAACGACGACTTATTCGCCCCGTAACGCTTTTGCGTATTTAATTCATCAAGTAAATAAGAACATAAAACTTTTTGTGAAAGCATGAAATTGAAAATAATTTATTATATTTTTAGACGTTGAAAGTCGTAAAAATTTGAATACGTCGTTTATTCAGATGATAAAATTTAATGCTAAATATACATTCGCGTTTTATTTCAATGTTATAGGCAACATCGGTGGCATATGCGGCGTCTTCATCGGGTTCAGCCTCATCAGCGCCATCGAGTTCATCTACTTCCTCGTTCTCTCAGGCGCGACGCTGCTCACCGGCTCCGGGTACAAGCTGAGATCCTTCGACGAGAACGACGGAGAAAATACTGTCTCCAACGAGGTGCGACCACTATACTGGGACGAGCTAGCACCGAGCAACAAACTCCGAGATATCGCGCAACAGAACTCTAGAAGACGCGTGCAGGTCCAATAATGGCCCGATTTTAGAACTAAAATATTTCAGTTTCAAGAATAAATTATCAACAAATATTCGATATCTCTGGCACATCACAATTCATTCGATATCTCTTTAAAGTAAATAATATAAATTAATAAATGATCTTGTTACTATTAAAATAATTAATATTATATGCATAAATAATTCACAAATATTTTTACATCAATTTTTTTCTCTTCACACAGTTAAATAATTCTTTATTAAAACACCAATTTTATTGAATGGCTCAAATTTAACGAACTATGCCTTCTTTCTCTTGTATATAAAAACTATGATTAAAAATGTAATAAAGCAAAATATATATTACAGATTACTAACTTATTTCATACATGTTTACTTAAATAAAATAGCACGAGAATATAATATGTAACAAATGTCTTGATTTTCTAAAAAAAGTTGATCAATGTCGAGAAAATATTGTCTAAAAATTCCTTACCTCCAATTAAAAAATTCAAGCAGGTGAGGCATTGATGCAAAAATCGATGATTGATGAACTTTCCGTCCATGCAGGAAAAATCCAAAATAACAACACGAATGAACAATACATCACCAAAGCGCCCACGCAAGCATGATAAAATTGAAAAAACAAATGAATGTTTTTCCGCGTCTTTCAGCGTTTCGTCGCCACAGCCAAGCTATAGCTATATTCGGATTTCATGCACATATGAGTGGCGCCGATGTATCGGAAGGCCGTCATGCATTATTTATAAAAGTCCAGGCGCGGTAATGAGTGACTATGACGCGTCGCCGAGTTTTTGCCACCTATACACAGTCGCGCGAGACTTTGATACAGTATCCAATTGCATCACAACCGTGCAAACATAATTTTGCGGCTGTAGTTTAATTTGTGTTTTTTATCTTACTTGTTATGATCATTTATATTTTAACAGTTGTTAAATTTAACTAAACCATTACTGTATTATGCTAACAGCTATTTGTTATGGATTATTAATACTATATTTGTCATTTAAAATAAACTACGAATACTTATGTTGTAAATAAATCTTTCACAGATAAAATCTCGATGAAGTTTGTCGAAATAATAATCAAAAGCATGTTTACTCGCATGAAAATTCCAAAAAAATAATTTTTTCCTTTATTGAACGGCGAGTATTGCACGGGTCTGTCAGCTACGTCTAAATATTTCGAAAACAAACGAACCGATTTGGAACGGACAATCATTTTTTTTCAATTTCACATTCATGTACAAAGACCTTTTCATAGCTAGTGAGTAAATTTTCTTTTATAGCACATTTTAGCGCTTTAGTTATACTACAAGTATCTTTTAAAAAGCTTCCATTTACCTACATTTTCTATTATCTTATGATGCATAATATTTATATATAAGGTAAATAGGTATACCCATTGGTACAAAATGAGGTTCACATAACTGTGTAACACGATCAATTCGAGTTCTTTTACATCAGTATCAAACACCATTGGCACTATTCTCGATAGTATATATTTTAGTATGAATCAGGGTACTAAGTCGCCAAAATATTTCAATTCTAAATTCTGATGCTCAGATATAAGCATTTCTAATTGCAAAATATTGGAATTACTAGTAACAGGATAATAAGTTACAAGTTAAAATCTAATTTTTATTAATTTAATAAAAGAAAGTATAGTATACTATATGTATAATACATGTACTATATATTTTTGTAGCTGTACAATGTAGTAAAAATACGTTTTATTGCGCTCTGCTGCTGGCTACTACACATCCACTGTCGCTCGAAATTTTCCTGAAATGTCTCAATAATTCTTTTTATTAACCACTCACAACTAGGCAAACGATACTATACATATACTTTTACGTGCTTTTATTCCTACCCCCACCGGTGGCATATATTCTACTGCCTCCTTCATTCCCTCATCAATACGATTTTCTGAAAAGTCACTCCTCCTCCGAAATTGGATTACCAAAGCGTGCGGCAATCGTCGTATTTCTCCATGAAGAGGAAATGTGTGTGTGTGTGTGTGAGAGAGAGAGACGTATATAGCGAACGATGATTTTGACACGCCCTTGTCGAAGCCATCGCACAGACTTTAATGCCAACCGTAAAAGCGAGCCTATAAAATCCCGACGAGTAAATCACTCGGGATGGAACCCTCGTTCTCTCTTCGTTCCTTCCGTGCGAGTTGAGCGAGTCGGTGAGGCCAAGCTCACGTGAAACGATAGCTTCGTCTCACTTTTGGAGCGTCTAAGACATGAATGGTGATTTTTTTCTCTAATGCATATTTGGTAGATTTGGTGCTACATGAACGAACGAGGAGTGAGGAGAGTAGCCGCACTGACCACCCCTAATAACGATTTTTTACTTTATTAGGCGCTGGTAAACCAAAAGGTGTCACACAGCATTTTCAAGTTAATATTATTATAATCAATTAATATAACATGAATATTTGCAATATATCTGTAGTAATTTTTTAATTATTTTTTATTATATCTTTGTTATAACTACTCTCCATAATTATGGATAAAATTGAAAGGTCGATGGGGAGTGTAATAATAATAATAGAATGTAAATAATTTATAATTTTGTGAATAAACAGTTCCCCGAAGAGGCTGACAACAGTGTGCAGCGAAACGTTGGAACATGAATATGTGAAGTGGTGTTTTATTTATTTCAAGGGTT
>UXGD01003652.1:0-19594 GCA_900474315.1 Torymus auratus
GATATGTTACATTCCGAAATATAATATTTCTAATTTAGAATTTTGAAATGTTGTACAATCTACAAAAGGGTATAGTCGAGCTACTGCCAATGGTTACTCGACTTCAATTTTTCAGTGAGTCGTCTAAACTTTGGACCCCCCCTCCTCCCACTTGTGGAGATTTCATTTTCAAATTCGGTATTTTGAATTTTCGGTATTTTGACACATAAGAATATTTGTCTTTCGGCTTTTTGACTTATCCAAAGATCCAAAGATTTTCGGTATTTCGATCCATCTGTATATTAGATTTCCGAACTTTTGTCTATCGGATAAATGGTATTCCGAATTTCAACCTTTCAAAATGCTTGACCTTCAGAAAATTGACTTTTCGAAATTATGACCCATCTCGACCCTCATTATATCCTATCATTATATACATTATGCATATAATAGTATATTATTATATATAATATATTGTGTTATAGTTTATTATTAAAATTAAATAACATACATGGACTTAACGATTTTTAAAATGAAAAAATATGAATCTTTTTGAAAAAAGGACTTAGCCATTTTTCTTATGAGAGGCTTCAATGAGTTATACAGAATATAAATACTTCTGATTACTCTTTATACCAGTACCTGAGGCAAAATCAGTCTACTATATATAGTTACTACATTAGCAGGGCATTTGTATCGATAACGACCAAATACCGCCCCTAACAACCTAATTATATTCGATCCTTGATTTACTGCACCACGTCCCCAACGAGCTTCATACAGCAATCCACGCGCTCCAGCAAAGAAAACTCAAGGTTCCCACTCTGTCCAAAAAATGTCAACGCAAGTAGCAAAAAAGTGTGATACCTCGCCAGCTCCCAGTCAGAAGCCCGGCCCATGCGGAGCAAGACTCAGGAAAAAATCTGGTCGCTGACACATGGTCTTACCCCCCCTGAAGCAGTAGCCTATTGTCCCATCAGTGGCCCGGGCGCCGCGAGTGTGAATTCAATATGGGCTCTCTGTGTCAATAGCGTTAATAGTGGGAGGGGTATGTGCATTGGGGGTGGCTGGGCGATCTCTCGACAGCTGATACAGGGGGGGCCTTCGACTCCCTGGCCCCCCGAGAACGGAGGAAAAAGAACGCCGGCAGCACGCGTCCATTCTATGAGCGGGGGCGCTAGTTTGGCAAGCGAATGAGCAGAAGAGATGGAAATATCACGGGGGTAGGTATAGTCGAGCCACCAGCGTGCGCATACCCCCGATATCCCCTCCTACTCGGCGTGCGCCAGGGCAATAAACCGGTGAAAGTTTTCGGGGGCCCATTGACATGCGAACCAGAGTGAGAGAGAGAGAGAAAGAGAGAGCTAACCCCTCGATACGCTTGCCGAGGACCCAGTGGCTCAAAGTCGTCTCGGGGACACAAATCATTTCGAGTCATTGTACGTCCAGCGTTCTATGAGAGTGTACACGAGCCACTGCTGCCGCCGCCACTGTGCCGTTTGGGATTGAACTTCCTCCCGGTTTTAGCTGCCGAGCAGAATCGTGCGGACATCCAGTCTGGTCAAAACGTTTCGTAGGGATAGAGTCGTCAAAGTTCAGCAGTGGGCTGACGTTCCTGCAAGGACGATCGCATGCGATGTGCATCGTTCGTTGAGTAGAGTTTCACAGTTGTTCGCAAGTGGTTTCAGTGTAAAACAGTGTGTGTCAAAAGTACTTTGAAGACAGTGATGTTTCTTATGTAGAGAGTGTATTTTAGAATCTTGTGCGGTAGTTGTATGTACGTTTCGTATTCGATTTCACTGAATTCGTGAGTGTCGGTTAAAAATGGCAAGTTCAGCCTACTACACCCCCAATGGACTCGGATACTACCAGGCCTACAACTCGGATGCTTTCGCGTATCAGGCCTCACCATATATGCAAAACGCGTGTCAGTATAATCAGCTACAAGAGCAGCAGCAGCCAGAAATACCTCCTCTTTATCAGCAGCCGCAAATGTCTCCCTTGAATCAGCAAGCAATGTCACCTGCAGATCCATGCTCTCCACAAGGTGTGCTAAATCCATATCAGCCGGTATCTCCGGTAAATATATCAATGAACACGGCGCCAACATCGGGTTTAAACTCCTCGCCACAGTGTTCGAATAGTTCAACATCAACAATACTCGAGTCTTATTTACTCCGCGGTAAAGACGCGCTACCCGAGGATTACGGAAGAAAACCCTATTTCATATCAAAAGAACCTACCCTACTTGAGGACTCATTAGCGTCTCAAGATTGTATAAATGCACCGTGCCCACCAACTCTGCATATACCTACTTCGCAGAATGTTTCTGCTACGATACCCATTCCGGAACCACACGCGCAGCCGTTCTCGATGAATTGCGCTCAAGCGTATTTGGACTATCCTTCTGCGCAGATGCAGAATGTCGACTACAATGTGAGAATGCACGCGGCCGCTTCGCAAGATGCCTACCAGACAACCAATGCTAACTACAATGCTATGTGCTTAAATAACAATAATAATAGTACCACAATTAATATGCAAGATGTTAGCCACAAAAAGGATCACCAAAGCAACATGAATTACCACTGGTTGAATAAAACGTCGAAGAGTGGTATGTACTGTTATCATATATACAATTTTTATAATACCATGGCTTCATGTACAAGCATAATTTGATTAGTAGATTTTTCATAAAGCTATTTGTTCAATAATAACAATAGTGTATTTCATTATTATAAATACTCATTAATCTGCTTCTTTAATAATACTTGTATAAGTTTGTCATGAGAAGGAGGCGCAAGGAGCCAGTATTGTGTGACACAAGAATCGTGTGGCACCCGTATCGCGTGGAGCCACTATCGCGTGGCGCCAGTATCATGTAGTGCTAGTATCGCGTGCTATTACCATGCAGCGCCCTTATCGCGTGGCGCTAGTGGGCACCATGACTGCCAACATTATAAAGATTTTAATTTTTTGATAAATATTTAGTTGCATTTATAATAATATTATTGGTTAATTAATTTAGTTATTTCAATGAAATATTAAAAAAATGGTTTTCTATCAATTAAATTTAACCATTCACAAACGAAATTTTTTACAAAGCTATCTGTAATAATTTTGATTTCTTAACCATTATAAATATTTATTAAATGAATTAATCAATTCAAAATGCTAATTGTTTTCATTTGTGTCTGTTAAAATAGGAACTCAACAAAACGGACCGGGACATAAACGCACAAGACAGACCTACACCCGTAAACAGACGCTCGAGCTTGAGAAAGAGTTTCATCTCAGCACGTATTTGTCACGAGGCCGCCGCGTCGGGATTGCGTCCGAGCTGGAGCTAAACGAGCGCCAGGTTAAAATCTGGTTTCAAAATCGCCGCATGAAGGCTAAGAAGGAAGGCAAGCTCGTAACGACCGGCATTTACAATTATAACGATTCCCAATCGTCACCCGGTAGTGAAACGTCGGCGGCGAGCATGTCTCCATCTTCGATAGCGGTACCTAGTCCGCAAAATGACCAGACGTTGCCCATACTCCAACAGCAGCAGCAGCTACATCAACAACCGAATCAGCAGCAGCAGCTACATCAACAACCGAATCAGCACCACCATCAGCAGTTCCAGCTACAGCAGCAGCATCTGATGGAGGCCTATCCAGGTCTGCCTGGAGTTCAGCATCAAATGCCGGTTTCTTACGGGGACTACGCCCGACAGATACCCATGCTTCCACTACAGAGGCAACCGCAGCACCAACAGCAGCAGGAGCAGCAGTATTTGTCTGTTTATGATAATTTAAACTGAACTGACTTAGAACAACAGGTTTACATGCAATTGCAAGCGGATTCTACGGCAAAGCTGCGCACGGGCTCGTGAAACGGGAATCACGAGTCCAGCTGACCCCGCGGGCGGGCCGCAAGCAAGCGCTCGTCCGCCATGCGTGATTTATGACAGGGGCTATATAACAGCCCATGCCAGGTATAAGAGCGCGCGTGTGCTTGCGTCTGTGCGCACGCGCGCTGGGTACGCGCCGCTAAGACCCAACCATCCGGTATGCATTTTCCTTTTTCCCTTGCATGCCTACTCTTTCGCATCTACGAGTCGTTTTTGTCGGCGAGCAGCAGCCCTAAAGGAGCTCTCCAGTGTGCATCCTGTAAATTTTGTGCACACGTCATCGCCAAAATATTTTGACGCGACTCGTTAATGCGCGCTTGATAATCGACTGAGAAGAGTGACGTTGGTTTTTCTTTTGAAAGCGAAGCGCGGTGCCGCACAAGTGGCACTATACGTGATGATTATTGTTATTGGGGGTGTTTTCCGCTTTTACAGAAATCATCGACAGGATACTTTTGAGGTGAGATTTATGAGATTCGCGTGACAAGTTGATACCTGAAATTTAAATTATGACTTTTCGAATTTTCTTTTATGAGAATATAAGTACGTAGCTCTTGAAAAATCTGTTTTTATTAATTAATTTTAATTTTTAACATGAATTAAAACTTTATATTTTAAATTCATTTTGAAACTGTTGATTTAAACTATGAATTTAAATGGTTATAATACCATAGTTAAACAAATGGTTTGACGAAAAGAGATTGATACGATTTTTTTTTTTTTTTTAAATCTAATTCAACAAAAGTTAGATAGCAACAATTTGAATTTGAATGGACTCCTTAATGAAAAAGAAATCACGGGAGGAAATGCAAAGGTATACAAATAAAAGATTCAAACAAAATATTTATCTTTGCTTATCGATATCGTGAAATCTTGAGCTACAATATCTCATAAAAGTCGCCTCTTGTTCCAGGAGAAGGAAAGAACAGGGTATATGCCCTGTATATATATATACGTCTATATGTTATGCGGGGCGGTTGGAAGTTTCAGGGGTTGCAACAGGGGAGCGTGGAATATAGTGGGGGGTCGCTCGCTAGCTAGCGTGCAGCTGCTCTTACACTATACCTTGCGCAGCATACTCTGGCGTAGAGAAATAAGATGGCCGTGGACTGTAGACGAGCGTTGCGTCGCGCTCCCAGTTTTCCAAAATTTTTTATTGTATATTATAAGGATTCGAAGCGTCGACGTTGTACGAATAGTTAAGGTATTTATTGAGGTGATGACTGATGATAGTGACGAGAAAGCAATCGCAAGTGTTTATATTAAAGTACGAAGAAATCGATGTAAAGGCACCGGGGCACGTGCCTCCGTGAATAAAAGGTTATATACTGTGCGACTATAGGGTAAGAAAAAAAGAATATTGTGAGTAGTTACCGTTGGAACCTGTGTGCTACTCATAAAAATATATAATTCAATGACGCGCGTCGGTGGGACGATTGAAAAAACATTTACGCAATTATGAGACGTTTTATTGCGCGACTCTCAAAAGCGCGTGAGGCACAGCACGCAGCGCAATTATTAATGTCAGCGCGGTTATTTAAGCGTTAAGGAAATCATTCGTTAGATGATTTAAGACGCGCGAGAAGCCGAGAAAGGGTAAGGAAGTGAAAGTCCCCACAGTGCGAACGAAACTGCACACGCCGCGGGTATACCTGCGCTTACGTAGATACTCGAAGCCTTTGATGCTTGCCGCGCGCTGCAGCAACACGCGAAACCTTACACTCTTCCCCCCGTGGCAGACATGCTGTTGCATATGCAAGCGTCTTTTGCAAGGAAAAATCCCTCGCTTCCATGGGAAATGTGCCTATTTTTTATCGATAGGAATATAAAGATATTTTTGCGAGCCGAGAAAAAATTGTTCCTACTACGCAATTTTGATTGTAAATACGTGGTGCGTGGCGCATAATCATTTATATGATAGAAGAAAGTGCAAAAATATAAAATTATATTTTTCTAATTGTATTTTGTAGGCGTAAATAAAAAGTACGCTAATGAATTGTAATTTTGCGAGGGTTTAAATTTATTTGTACATAAACCGAATGATTGGAAGCAGTAGATGATTATAAAAATATTATTTATAAGAAATTGACAATTATTGTAAAATTTTAATATTATTCAAAACATTCCAACAAAGACTACTAGTCCATTATTATAAAAATGAAAGATAAATTATATAAGTGATAAGATTTTTAACAGTATTACTTAGATACAGTCAATTAAAGTGTCAATAGTAAATTTTTAAGTTGAAATATCAGAAGAATACATATTACGTATGCTTGTCGGACTAGTTAAATTTGATTATGAAAAGATGTCTACTTATTTTGTAATATTATAAAAATCAACTATGTTGATTATTACAAGACATGAAAATAATAGTGTAGAAATAAAACACCAAATGCACATAATTTTGATTATTTTTTTATAACTAATACCACATCAAACTAATCCAAAATTTCCTGCAATTTTTTCTGTTTAAAATAAAAAAGTAAATTTATCAATATTATATGTAATATCAATATATCATCAACTTTATTATCACAAAGATGTACTTTTCATTCTAATATAAAATGAAGAATAATAATGTTGCGGTAAGTAGAAATATAATTATTATAATAGAATAAATACGCGGTTTCAGTACAAGTACTTCACAAATTCAAACCACCACTTTAATTTTAATTAAAAAAAAAAAAAAAAAAAAAAATGAAATCTAAAAATTTAACACGGCTTGAAAGTCAGAAGAGACAATGCGGGCACACTTGCGATTCGTAGGGACTGTAAGAAGCATAGGTCGATACTTTACTTTATAGACCATTTCCCAAGCTCGAGAATCCGTATTGATTTACTGAAGTATTGCAATTCATTTCAATTTAAGATGATTCAATTTATCAACACTTTTTAAATGGTTATTGATGCTGTACAAAATTTTGTGTAATTTCGCTAATTAAAAATGTTAGAAAACTACAAAATTTGATATAATTTTTAACAATGGTGAGAAAAATTAATTTTAGATAGCTTGTTTTTTTAATATTAATAAATTAAACAGTTTTATAAGAATAAAAAACATAGACCTACTAATCCATGAAATCTTAGTATCTCAGTATTGGAATGGACTGATAATTTAACTAATAACTATTAAAAATTAATTAAAAATCTACAATATCATGTTTTTAAATTATAAACGTTCGATTACTCATAATTTTTCTACAGATTTTTTTAGACATAAATTTTTTCTTCGATTAAAAATCTCAGTAAAGGTGGAAAGAAACAAAAAAGAAATCCATACGCCTTCGAGCGATAACAATTACATCAAAGTAAACGTTACGGTTTGAAGATCGGCAGCATCTGATTGAAGAAAAAAAAAGCACGACCCATAATGCAGTGCAGCAGAAACGCACATCTACACGCGTATCGGCGGCTCGCTTTATGCGACACTTGATTCATGAGGGTTTCTTCGATGCGCCTTTTTTTATACACTCGCGACGGCTTTATTAGAAATTCCGATGGGGGGAACCGCGGCCGCGCAAATACTGGCACATACTTGGGCCGAACGACGAGCGGGGCGGTCAGCGGAACGCTCGTCGAAATGGCCTAATCATGCGACGTTCTTGTCGTCGTTTCTTTCGTCTAAGAGAACTTGAATTACACGCGCTGACGTGGATGACTTCGTCGACGCGGGACCCCGCGTGAGGCGAGCGCCGCGCATGGTCACGCAGGTTTGCAAATGCAAACGGTACCTATATGGCGGAATCTTCGGTGGTACAAAAAGGGCGGATATGCGCAGTGCGTGTTCGCGCATCGACCTTAAAAGGATTCGTCCTTTTTTTGTTATGCTTATCTTTTAAGGTCGAACGTGGATCGATTTCCTCATTTGTCTTTGTGTTTCTAAGGTCGTTTTATATGGAAATTATGAAATTTTTTGCGAATCTAAAAGTTGTGTGATCGAGAATCCTGAATTTTTTTTTTGCGGCATCTTCGTTTTTGTAAATTATACAGATTTCAAGATATTTTTATACTTCTATTTAAATAATATATGTCAAATTCTACCGTTGATAGATTGGTACACTACAAATGGTGGAACGCCGAAGTACTTACCCTAAGAGCAAGTTGTAGCCATTTTTGAGTTTAGCGTTTAGAGAGTCAATCCCAAATATCGATCTGTTTCCTACTTTACCGATACATGAAGTGGAAGTAAATCTTGTAGATTTCCTTGTTTCACTCTAGAGTTAGTCTCTATAAGAGGATCTTGTAGAGAAGCTTGTGTAAAATTGAGATGCCCCATCATTAATTATTGTAAATATTTACAATTGTGAATATTTTGTAATATTTTACTTTTATAAATCAATAGGTTTTAGGCCCAATATAATAACATACGTGATATATATATTAACAAGTTAAGAAAAAAAATTAATACAATTGTAATTTCCTTGGTTTTATACATTTTGTTACTAAAACTCATTATATAAATCTTTTGCAGTAAATTCCAATGTTGAAGATGTTCAAACAAAAAACTAGGATAAGACAAATCAGACTATAAAATTATTATAAAATATTTGTTACTTAATTTTGAAAATACAGCGATAAGAAACAATAATTATTTGTCGAACTTATTTTGTAATTTTTATAAATATTTCAACGAAGTTTTGACAAAAATGGTGCTTTTTACAAAATTTGTTTCATAAAGTTATTATTAAACAGAGATAAATAAAATTATTTTATTTTCAATAAATACTTCCTTTGATACTAATTTATCATTTTTCAGATCATTAAACACATGTTTTATTATCATTCATCTAAAATTATATATTTAATTTTTTGATTGTGTGATGTCGTTATTATAATCATCTGACTTGTAAGAATAATATATCCCGATAATTTTATAAACATAAAAAAAATTAATTTATATCAAAATTTATTATCATAGTTTGAAATAAAACTAAGATTCAAATATTTGAAGGGTTCACGGGAAAAAGGAGGATTGTCATTTGAAAATTTTTAGTTATTTTTATAGTAACAAATATAAAGTTAATAACCAAATAGGTCAGGTTTCAGAAATAATACTTTTTTAATATTTTTAAATCTTTCTTAAAATAGTTTACTAGGTTAGTGCCACTTAGTACATATAATACATAGGAGTATAAGAAAATATAAAAATGACTAAAAATTTTCAATTGACAATCCTCATTTTTCCCGTGGACCTTTCATTTGATCTTTTATTGCATTTTTTAATCAACAAATTTACTAAAATCTCACTTTAATTTCTTACATGAAATTCAATTCAAATGAATGCCAACTTGACTTTTATCAATATAAATTTAAAATTCAGAGCAAAAATAAGAAAAACTTTCTTTTCTTTTTTTAAGTTATTATATTTCTATTATAACATAATACAATTTTATATATTTAATTAAAAAGGATTCCTTTCAAATAAACAAATCAATTTTCCATTTACCTATATCCTAATTTTAAATAATGCGGACCGCGTGTCAGATTCACTAAAATACTACAAGGATAATCTAATATTAAAAGCAAATTCCAAATCGATCCCATTACGTATTCCACAAAATGAAATTATAAAAAAGGATCGAGGCCAGCGGCCGCAGCCGCAGCAACGGCAAGGGGCGCGAGCAACTGTCGGCTCTCAGTATATATGCAGAGAAGGAAGGTAGGTAGGTAGGTAGGTACGTGTATACACACCCGCAGAGGTGGAGTGCGAGAGAGAAAGAGAGAGAGCAAGAGCGGGTTCACCGCGTGGAGGGGAATCCCCCGTAGCGAGAGCGTGCGCGCGAACTGACGACCGGACAGCCGCGCGATCGAGGAGGCGGCGGTGGCGGGTGGGGGCTCGCTCTCTCGGTGATGGTGGGGCGCTAGTGTGGTGGGGGTAGTCAGGAGGCGGGCGCGAGTTTCAATTCAACCAGGAACTGCCGCTCTCGCCACATCTGGTGGGCAAACGACGCACTATAGTGATAGAGAGGTATGTGTTCTACTGTGCGAGAGAAGATGCTCCTTATGCTTAATAAAATTGGGATTTTGCGAAATCACGGGTTCTGATGAGGTTTCAAACATGCACGAGGTAGATACGCAAGTGAAAAAATAAATAATGTCTTCGAAATTCCTAGTAGATATTATAATATGTTATTGACTTTCTGAATATCCATTTAACGATATAAAAAACATACGTATATGCAAAACAAGTTTATTTTCTTATAGTGTTTAAGAAATTCATTAGTACAGTCATAATGTGGCAATTGGAAATCTCTCAAAAGAAACTGCTGTTTTTGTGTTCTCTCTCCGAGCGCAAGTCAAAGACCCTACAGAGTCAAGGGGCCCTAAAATTTATGGCCTCGTGATTTATATTGCCACCCCTAAGCCGCAGTCGTACCGCTTAATTACATCAACCAAAATAACCTTGCGCAATCATGTAACATCCTTTGAAGTGACTCTCCCTACACATTCATCCGTTTAAATCTTTTCATCGCTCATAATAAACATTGCAACTGCCCAAGCTATGCGGAAACTATATTAAACCGATTGTGGGCTAATGGCCATCGCGCGGCCGACCAAAGCGACGCATCCTTGGCCCGAAGATCGTCCAATTCTATTTTTTCCTCGCGTATGCATATGCGCGGAAGAGAGAGAGAGAAATCCGCGAGGATAGCATAGCCTGCAGCTGCAGGGCCAGGAGAACGAGAGAGAGAGAGAGAGAGAGAGAGAGAGAGAGAGAGAGAGAGAGAGAGAGACAGAGCGTGAGGGCTCCGCCTCCTACACGGCTGACCTCCTCCTCCCCCCTCTCCGTTCTCTATCCTGTTCCTCTCTCTCGCTCTTTTCAGAGGGGTCTGAAGAGTGCCTCTAGGCACCTACGTCACACACATGCTCCACAACCTGCAGCAGCAACAGAGGCCTCCTAGCATGAGTTCTACAAGTTCTAGAGCAAGAAAGAGAGAAAGAGAAAGAAAGAGAGAGAGAGAGAGTGTGTGAGAGAGAAGCTCTGATAGTAAGTGGTAGCTACCCCAAATACACGTTGTGCGAGATCTGATCGTGAAGCTTTACCTATCTCTCTCTTTCTATCTCTCTCTCTCTCTCTCGCTCTCGCTCTCGTTTTCTTCCTCTCATCTTTTCGCCTTTTCTCGCGTATCACCTACGCGAAGCGCTCGCCGCAACAGGTTTGAATTTATGGGACAATAAAGAGTGCGTGTGTATTACGGCAGCGAGTCTCTCTCTTTCTCTCTCTATCTCTTCCGTTTTCACGGTACAGGTCCGAAAGAAGGTGTGTGTGTCTGTCTGTTTGGGGTGCGGACGAGAATGAGTAAGAGAGAGAGAGAGAGAGAGAGACAGAGAGAGAAAAGGAGGCAGGCGAGCGGGGCTATCAAACTCTCATAAAACTGTCAGCCGCGACCGCGCCGCGCTGACTTATGCGCGCTCGCTCTCGCGCCCCTCTACTCCCGACACGTCGAGGAAATCACTGTGTGCTGCAGGAAGCTCCGGGGGCGAGCTCGATAATCGCCGGTATACTGATGTCCGAGTGAGAGAGAGAGGTCCCACGCCGATTGGTACCTCGCGGCCTGCGGCCGATTATCACCGGGCTTGTGAGGTATGACTGCGCTGTTCGCGGTGCATAGACGATTTACATAACGAGCGAGATAAGGCGAGAAAGACAATTGCAGTAGGTTCGAGAGAGAGAGAGAGAGAGAGAGAGAGAGAGAGAGAGAGAGAGAGAGAGAGAAGAGCACGCCGGGAGAAATAAATGCACGAGACTGAAATATGAGTGATAAGAATTTGTTTTACAAATTGTACGCTAAATAGATCGGGTGGAAAGGTGATTTTGCGATGAGTTTGAAAAATTGCTTGCACAAGAAATGTTTCTTATCAAACAAGATATTGCTTAACGACTGATAAATAAAATATAATGACAAACTATGTATCCAAACACAGAAAGAGAAATTTCACACACCTAATTTATAGTTGCTACCCGCGAAACGCCCTATCATCGACACTCAACGAACTTTGAAGCCGGTTGACACAGTCGACGACGACGATCCCGATGCTGCGCCTCCTCGGACCATCGGAATAAGAATAAGAGCATCGTCCTTCTCGTTCGTTCTCTCTCTCTCCCCCACCCCGGGAAACTCCACTTCCCGAATATCTCTCCATTAGCCCCCCTGACGTGCTCTCCCCTCTCCTTCGACTCTCCTTCTTTCTCTCACAGTCTTTCTCTCTCCATACACACACATACGTATAACCAATGCCCACACACACACTCACGCACGCACTCACACACATACCCCTCTTGTCACTCGAGCGGGCGGTGGTGCGCAAGGAAAAAGGAGAGAGAGAGAGAGAGAGAGAGAGAGAGAGAGAGAGAGAGAGAGAGAGAACGGGGTTGAAGAATCCGGCGCGCCGGCGAGAGAGACCAATCAAGGTTTGACGAACGGCGGGGATTGGTCGTCGTCGGCGAGCGCGCGCAGTGAGCGAGCGAGCGAGCGAGAAAGAGAGCGCGAGCCGAGCCGAGCAAGCGAGGCGAGCTACTCCTGACACGGCGAGCCGCAGGCACGTGACAGCTACCGCGCGCGGCGCAGCAGCAGCAGCAGCAGTAACAGCAGAGCACACGAGAGCCGGCGAGCGCGCGCCGAGGATCCGCGAGGCCTCTCAGTACGATACCACCGCCTTCCGCGCACGCATCGCCCACCGGCTGACTGCTCCACACATACACATACTACTACTGTGTGTTCATATTATATGTGCCTGTGTCTTCATCTGTGTTTACCCATACACTCATCAGTTGTACACCTGTGTGCAGCTCTGATCATCACTCGTCGATTGCCGTTCTGGAAATTTGGTTCTTTAACCGAACCGAATCACGGTGTTGTTTGAGATACAGTTCCAGATACAACAGAGACAGCCTGTCAGTGTAGAAGAAAAGAGAATAAAACATACGCCGCGAGTGAGGAGGAGCTTCGATATAGACAGAGAGTGCAGTAAACTGTGTGCTAAAGGGGTGCCTCATACAGGGCGCGCGTTCGCCAGGAGGAACTTGGTAGCGGCAGCGCGCGAATGGGGGAGATCCGATAGGGCCTGTTTGTGCCCCACCGCGAGTTCTCCCTCTCTCGTTCCATCCTGTTTCTCCGCCGAGCCTCTCTCTCTCTATAATTGCGCCACCGCCGCTCGGTAAGGTCGTAAAGAAGCGGCAGACAGTTTTATAGCCCTCGCGGAGCACGTGGCGCACGCTCCTCGCAGCAGAAGCAGCAGCGCTGACTACACGACAACACGACGAGGACTCGAGTCTCTTCTCGGCGATCCCCTCATTATCGCATCGTTTAGAGCACCTAAACACTGTGCGTGTGCCACTTGACACTCTACTGTGAGAGAAGAGGATTTATGATTTGGCGTGAATAACTTAGACATACACTGGTGTGAATTCAGCGAGACTTTAACTGTCGAGATCGTGCCGAATTGACAAAGTGCGCGCGGCGAGATGCCGATCTCGCGGGCCGTGGTACTAACGTCGTGATCGACGCGAGGATCCGTTGGATTCTGTTGTTTTTTCTGTTGTTCTCGCGGTACCGAGCCTTAGAGCACCGCGTGACGATGACGCGGCTCAACTGCACTTAACGAACTCCCTCGCCCCGCCAAGTGTGAACGTGTACGTGTGCGCGTTGCTCCGAAATAAGTGTGGCTTACTCTTGGTTCGGGACGTTAAAAGACCAGACGAGAGACAACACACCAAGAGACTTCGCCATGAGTTCCTATCAGTTCGTCAACTCGCTCGCGTCTTGCTACGCTAATGCCCAGGCCCAGCAGCAGCAGCAGCAACAGCAGCAGCAGGGACCTCGAGGCGCGGCCAACTCACCGAGTGAACCCTTGCAAGCTGCCTCGCCGGCAGGTGCCGACTATTACAACCAAAATGCCGCGAGCACGGGGTACCCAACTCCCTGCTTCTCACCTCAGCAGCATTACCCTCAGCATCCTTATGCAACACCGGCAGCGGGGATGCAGCATCCAGCGCCTACGGGTATGATCGACTACACGCAGCTGCAGCCACAACCGAGGCTCAATGCTACCGCGACGTCTCAGCAGCAACACGCGGCAGCTCTGCACCAGCAGAGCCAGCACCATCAGCAGCATCTCCAGCAGCAGCAGCAGCTGCACCAGGACCCGACGAGTCCGCTGCTTCAGGCGGCGGCTGTTGCAGCGGCGGCCGCTGCCGCCGGCCAAGCCACAGCGGCAAGCTGCAAGTACGCGGACTCGACGTCGTCGACGAACGTCTCCTCGCCCCAGGATCTCACGACCTCGACGAACGCGAGAAACAGCCCGGCGCCCGTGCTGGGAGCACCGGGAACTAGTAAAGCTGGCGGCAGTGGACAGCTGACTTCGCCGCCTGGAGGCTCGTCCAGGTCGGCGGTTGCTGCATCCGTCTCGTCACCACCCAGCGGCAGTGGCAGAGGTGTCGGGGAAGGAAGTTCCACGTTGACGACAGCCTCGTCCGCCTCGTCACCCGCGTCCTCCACTTCGAGTACCAGCAGTACCGGAAATAATTCGTCGAATAAGGGAGGCGTATCTGGAGGAAACCAACCACAGATTTATCCGTGGATGAAGAGAGTTCACATTGGAACGAGTGAGTACACACATAAAGCTTTGTATTTCATTTTTGTCATTGTATGGCGATGTAAAATGTTGAGTGAGGGCGATTGATGGCTCTGGTTGTCTAATAGGAGCTTAATTTTGGGGAAAGAAATGGTTGAAGAATGTTTATTGGGTGGTAACTGTCTGAAAAGCAAACAACATAACCTTAAAATATATACTGTAGGCAGAGCGAGGCCGAGTAGAAGGAAGTTAGTAGTATTAATATGTGAAAAATGACACTAATTGTTGTTTTGAATGATTATGCACTGGGAAGACTAGGAAACGCGGTCGAGGAAAATATAAAAAATGCTTTTATACGCGGTATTTTACTGTCTTTCGACTAAAAATCTCAATTTTTATGATTTTAAAATACAAATTAATGCTAGAATTTTTTTAAGTATTAGATAGAAAAGTATGGTATTAAATTATGTCGTTGAACTTTAAAAAATAATTTTAATAAAGTATCGACAGAATTTGAATTTGGATTTATTTATATTTGGTAAAGTAAAAAAAAAATAAAGATACATAAAAAGTATTTACAAACATAGTATTTACAAGAATTTACAAGTGCATCACAGAATTAGCTATCGTAGCAATCATCACAGCTTACATTATAACTAGATTGCTAGCAGATCAGTTAAATCAGAACAGAAACAGAAAATTATTATTCCTATAAATGTTCAAAATTACTCTGAATTATCTTGCATTTTGCATATAAAGTAAGAAATCTATGCATCAATGCAGGAAGGTTCTGAATATTTGAATTCGGTTATATTATTGTATAATCCCTAAAAGATTTTCGTTTCTAATTCTTAGCTTATTTATAAATGGAATAGATAAATTGTAAGAGATTAACTCAAGTATCAAAACAGTATTTGAGTATTATTTTTTATTGCAAATATTTGAGAAATTAATAAAATATATTTTATTAATTTCATGTAAACCTAAAAAAATATTAAATAACTGTTAAGATCATTACTATAGTGTAAATCTTATAATGCTACAAAATATTACATAATAAAACATGTTGTTTTTATTTTTAATCATGCAGATCTGCTATAATATATTTGTGTTTACTCAAACAAGAAGTTTAAAGTAAAAAAACTTTACTTATCGCCAGTTTAAAAAGCCAGTTCTTAATTATAACCTTGTTGTTAGTCTTATCAAGCTTAAACAATGCATTAATTATGCCCATACCTTGAAGTGAAAAATTGCTTTTCAAAATATTTCCATTCATAGATAAATTGTCGGAAAATTTATGTTAGTAAGACTACAAGTTGCCTTTTGCATAAGTACAGACTTTAGCATTTCTAAAAATAGAAAAAAATAATTGCATTTTCTTCTAGAAAGCTGCTTTTACACACCAAACAATTCTTTACAATATTCTTCAAATTCTCCTCATCATGATAATATTCGACGATACATATACAACAAACTTTATTACTCAAGACAAGTACAAATTCATTTCAGTACCAGGCACCATCCGTCACGAATCCGCCGCGTTCACTCAACATTTTCCAAACTTTCATTTTCGAAATTAATGCTCGACCGCCATAACCCGATACTTATAAAAATTACCTCCTACAAAGAAAGCTCCCAAAAAACATGCAAATCGCGTCCTACTTGGTTAAACAAAAATTTCTCACGCGAGCCGTGCACTTAACTTCTCCTGAAAGTCTAGAAGAAGCCATTATAAATGAACGCTCGCTCGCGCATCCCAACAAGAAGCCCACGATCCTCGAAGAAAAAGAAAAAAAAGAACACACACGCCACATCGGCCAATTTGCTCGCGGGAACACGCATAAAAGCCTCGCCCCGCTCCAAGAGTAAGAAAAAAAACCCGCCACCTCGACCAGCCCACATAACGCATTTCGGAGTCTCGGGCCCCAGTGGCAACGCATCTTCGCATTGTATGCACATACCAGTAGTAGTAGTAGTCGTCGTCGTTCTCCATCCTCTAAGAGCCGCCGCTTCGCGCAAGCTTGACAACGTGCGAAAAAAACGCGCGTCCATATGTGTGGTCGAGAAAGAGACAGTGTACGCGCGCGCGCGCCCACAAAGAGAAGGAAGTAGTCGCACATGTTCTCTCTTTCTTTCTCTCTCACTCTTCTCTAAGCGCGGCGGCAGAAGGGAGGGCCGCGCAGATATTTTTTCCGGGGGCCGCGCGCGAGATAAAGTTCGTTTCATGTGCCGGCGCTCGCCACACGTCGCTGCCCGTTATTTATATAAAGCGCCGTCGCCGACGTTGTCGCCGTCCGTCGCCCCACAAGAGAAAGAGGGAAAGAGCACACTCACGATGTTTAAACAAAGTAGCAGCAGTTGCCGAAGCGCTCTCCTCTGGATTAAGAATTTCGGTGAGAATTAGCATAGCGCTGCGTATATGTGCGTCCGTCTCTCTCGGACCTTCGCGCCCGGATAAATCACCGGATCGAGCTCCGCACTAGCGCGCTGTCATTTCTCGAGACTATAAATATCCCTGATTAATGGCTGTTTTTGAATATCAACAACGCTAGCGCACGCGCGCAGCTCTCCGAAGCATCTTATATACATCGGCGCGTGTAGCTTTCGATGTGCGCGACGGACAAGATTTTGGGAGCGTTAATCCAATCGCGAGCTTTCTCGGCGGGGTGGCAAGAAGAGCCCCGAGTTATGAGGTCAGTTTTTTATTTTGTGTGTATGAAGTATGCGGAAGAGCGAGTGTGCAATGACGAATCGCTGTTTTGAAATGAGTTGAGACTGGCGGCCGGCGCGTCGTTGCCCGTTAAGCTTTTTTCTGATTAACGTGAAGCGGAGGAAGAGGAGGAGGATGATAAAGAAAAGTGTATTACAGATGGGGTGGCTCGTTGTGCCTTTATTTCGTTTCAGCGTTGGAGGGTGCCCAAGAATTTTATTAATCGTTACATGGTTATTAAAACTGCGCGGAGTTTGTTTTAACGAAAAAGTGACAATCTTATACAAACGGCTATATATTTTTTGGTAGAAGGTTTTTGGGTCGCAGTTTCGGCATCTACGAGGACGAAATCGCTGATTAACTTATAGCGGAGTATGACGATCATCGCGGCTTTGAATAATTTTATCGGCTTTTAATACAGCCATAAATCAGGAATTATACACGTCAAATCGTTACGAAACGCGTGAGAATACTGAATTCGCGATTCGCAATGAAAGTCATGATGCAAGCCGTTCCGTAAATTTCCCAGAAACCGCGTTTAGCATGACAATAACTCGCTATAAATATACATTAAATAGCAAAAACTGTACGCGTCACGCGCGCATAACACACCAATTACTTATATACGTATATACGAATGCAATTGTATTATGGCGATAACGATAAGAAAAAAAAGCGCGCAAGAGCCATGTAGCGCTCGCTACTTAATGCAGAAATTGCAGTCTTTGTTTCCCGCGGCGTCGCACTGAATTATAGTATTTACCGCATGTGCGCGCGATGAGCCATCATCATTTATTCTTCTTTTTCTTTTTTTTTACTTTTCCCTTCGACGATGATTCCGAAGCTGCCGCTCGCTCGTTCCGAATGTAACAAATGACGCGAGGTGTTGATACATTGTTAACCGAGCGCACGTGCTCGGCCATTAGATTATTGATATATATTACGAAATTCCTCGCGGGGCACACGCTGTGAGCCGAAGGACAATTAATATCCCGGACGACTGTGCATTGCGCAACTGGCCGTCACATTACGATTCAAAGACGATTCTTTAGGCGCTCATTACGCACCGCCCCGCCTATACTATTATACACACAGACACCGCAAAACGGTGAACAGAAATAAAAACAAAAAACTGTGTTACCGCTAGTCCACCTAACTACTGATAATCCATCAGTCAGCTCTTCCCTCCCATTTCGAAATTCCACCGATCGCGTAGTACTTACACTTACTTGCTCGCATACCGCGCGCGCGGCAGACGCGCAGACGAGATCGTACGGGGACGATTCGCGGAGCAAGATTGCGGGGAAGAAGCTGGCATCGGAGAGTATACACACTGCACAGCGGATCAGCGTGCACCTGCCCCCGCGGTTCAAAGCTGGAGCGAGATAAGAAGACAGCGAAAGAGGGAGAGAGAGAGGGAGCAACGGACAGACTCGCGCGCGTGCGTTCACATTAGTCGCCGCGCGCGCAAGCGGTGATTTACTGCGCGGCCAGTATGATTCAGTCAGCGGGGAATTTGACGAAGAATTAATGGTATTATGATATCGTGTGTAACTCTCTCTATGCAACCGCGCCGGGCCATAAATCAGGCCGCTCTCTTGCGTATATATATGCTGCAGCATTGTAAGGCGGGGGGCCCTTCGCCTTCGCCTCTTCTCCTTCGCCGCTCCCATCGTACACACGTATGTGCCTCGTGCGTACGCGCGGGGCCCAAAGTCTTCGGCTTTTGTACATGTCAAGGAGAGAGATGTGCGGGCGCGCGCTCGGTTTCGGCGCGATTTTATACGCTGAGCTGGTTGTATGAAAAGGGAGTGCGGCCGTGGGAGTGTGTCGAAGAAGTGGAGGGCTGATCTTGTTAGAGCGCAAAATTTGGAGCGTGTGTATTATAGTGGTGAGGGAATTTATGAGGTGTAGGTGGTGCTTGGAGGAGTGAAGATGTTAAGGCTGTGTGAATTTTTCAGTTAGGTATTGGAGATGAGTAGGGCACGATATAGTAAGATTAATCTTGATATTGTATTATCTTGCCTCAATATTCAAGACAATAATCGATACAATATTCATATACAATTTCGATACAATATCAAGATTGTGGTGTCAAGAATCTTGTATTGTCTTGAAAATAACTTAACATTTTCTAATTGTAATAAATTGTCGAAATAATCATAATAACGGGGATATAACCTCCAGTTATTGACGAAATAAAGGGAAAGAGAAAAACTATCATGAAAAAAGGGTAGGAGTATCATCACTAATGAAATGTTCGAGTGATAAAGGCTGGCGGGGTGATCGGTGACACACTCAGGCGCTTATTATATCCCCTCGGTCTGGCTTACTTAGGTACGTGAGGCTACAGGAAGAGGGTGCGCCTCCTAGCGGCGGTGTGTGAACTTGACTGGCCGGCGGTACATTTATGGCGGGGAAAAAAAAAA
>UXGD01003653.1:0-19590 GCA_900474315.1 Torymus auratus
TGGTCAATCATCAGTGACCACTTTTCGTCAAAAATTGATATGCGTGTAAAACTGTGTCACAAGACCGTTTTCGACTTTTCGAAAATTTTCTCATATACTGTATGACCTACAGAACAAGAAAAAAACTTATAACAGAAGTGTGCCTCAAAATTTTTTTTATTTATTTATTTTTTTTTTTTTGGAACCACTTTTTTGTAGAAACTCCAGAGAATTGCTCACATACGTTACAAATAATTTGTAATAAATTTGTTTCTTTTTTCAGGGAGAGATGAAATCTCAAGGCAAAGAAGTAAATATGGAGTTCTTGGATCCACTGGAACAGGGCTTGATCGCGTTGCAGGGGCCGAGCGCAGCTGCGGCTCTGCAGTCGCTGGTGAGCATCGATCTGACAAAGCTCAAGTTCATGAACAGCGTAGAGACGGAGCTGAACCAGAAGCGCGTGAGGATATCCCGATGCGGGTATACGGGAGAGGACGGTTTTGAGATTTCCATACCTGGCACGGACGCCAGGACTATCACGGAAATGATTCTGGAGAAGCCTGACGTGAAACTCGCTGGGCTTGGAGCTAGAGATAGCTTGAGGTAAGTTGACGAATCTTTGTTAATTAACAGAGAAATTTTACTTTTGTATAGTGATGCTTATACGGTTTTGAAAATGATAAAGTTTGAAAGTTCTTATTGTTTCAAAGAATTGATTAGTTATGCTGTAAACAGACATACGTCATTGAAGAAACAATAAATAAATATATTACCTCTATCTGCTATACATTATATCTAAAATATTATATCTTTTCAGGCTGGAGGCAGGCCTCTGTTTATACGGCCACGATATCAATGAAGATACAACACCGGTTGAGGCCACATTGTTATGGCTAGTTGGTAAGTTCTGCAACCGCATCTCTAACTTTCGATATATTTGTTTTTTTCATATCACTAAAACAATTATAATAATAATCCCTTACACTTTTCAGCAAAACGACGAAGAGCAGAGGCGAATTTCCCAGGCGCCCAAGTGATTCTCTCTCAGATCAAGGAAGGCCCGAAAAAGAAGCGCGTCGGCTTAACCCTGGGCCATGGACCTCCGGCCCGAGAAAACGCCGCAATCCTCACAACAGTGGGTGAACTCGTGGGCAAAGTAACTTCGGGTGGACCGAGTCCCAGTTTGGGTAAACCCATCGCTATGGGTTACGTACCGACAGAAATGGCGCAGACTGGCACAAATATGCTCGTTGAGATCCGCGGCAAAACGTACAAGGCTGTAATAACGAAGATGCCGTTTATCAAGTCTAATTACTATACCGGGAAGTGATGATGGCGAATTAACCGTTTATAGAATCGAAGCTCAAATGTGCGTGCTTTTGTAAGAGCTGTTACGGTTCGATGGACTACGATGGTGTTGAGAGATGAACATGATACTGTTGGATAATCATACATAATTAATATGTACCGAAGCATTTGATATTATTGTAACAATATGTAATGATGTTCAACACTATTTTTGTAAAAAAAAAAAGTAAAAAATATTTTTTAGATAAAAGTTACATATTTTTTCATAATACGTGTGTTAATATTTATTAAATAATCATTTCTTAATCTTATAATCTATACTATTCTGATTACTTCGAAACGGCTATCTATTCCGAAGTAACTCGAAATATGAGGAAGAATGAATTAGTAATTTGGGACTACGCTACTTTATCAGTACACTAATCTTGGAAGTTATTTTTCTTTAAAGTGAGATAAGAGATTTCAGTTTTTCAATGAATGACGCATACTTTTTAACCTTAAAGACGTTCTCCAAGAAAACGGTTTTCTTGCCCTTAGTACTACATGCTTGAAAGTCCCTTGTCCAAAGCGGTATTCAAAATAGTAATATTTGACTTCAAAGTATCACGGGATCCCTATCTAAGCTCGTTTGAAAAATACATTTGGATTTATTGTATGTAAAAAAAGTTTTCTTTGTGTTTTTTTTCAACCGTAAGGCATAAAACTAGAAATCAAGAGGAATAATATGGTATAATTTTCAATATAGCGAGCGATATTAATTTCAGAGACATATAGCAACATAAAGAAAAACTCCATCGAATTTGTATATCTATTACATATAGATATACAAATATACTATATTATCATATAGTCACACCGTGTAAGTGCTATTTTATTTAAATAACGTATTGACACATTTTATCTTATACGAATATTTTTTTATTATTTTTGGAGTAATGTATAGAGACTTATGAAGGGTTTCCGTCATAAATAATATTTTTAAATCACAATTTTTGCAATATTGATGAATTTGAGCCAGAGAACGTCCAGAACTGAAGAGTATAACTAAATGATCTAAAGGGTAAAAGATAATGTTATATTCGTATTATACTATAACTTTTCTTTGACGCTAGAGTAGAAAAATTTATAATTATTTTCAAAAAAATATATTATTATTTTATCTAAATAATTTGTGACACAAATTTATAACCAACGCGTATATATAGGTACTTGAACAAATATATGTGAGATAATTATCTACATATACTTATACATGCAACTTTTCTAATGTCAAATATGCAATACATTTTAAAAATGGCAGGTATGAAGTAATCAATAAATTTTTAGAAAACTAAAGCCTTTTTAACGGTCGAAGATAAATAATCATTAGCAGATACGTTATCGACAATTGGCACACGTAACCACTGCATTACCAACGTTGAATACTCAAATACTCTACTTTGAGCTTTCACTCACCAGGGGGCTCATGACCTCGCCATTGATTGAACCTACTGTCAATACAAAGACACGCGCTACCGTCAGTCTCTCTCGGAACCCGTGCGCCAGCAGCACAACACAGCATAGCAGTAGCATAGCAGTAGCAGACAGCAGGTGTTTTTGTATTATTGTCAAACAAAGACGGGAACAATGGCGGAGAGCCTGGAGACCGCGTACTTCGACCTGCGCACGGTGCACGACCACTTCGACCGTTCGCTTCTCCACGAGGACGACATCGACATACGGGCTTACCTCGAAGCTTACAACGAGCTCCACAAGTGAGTGCGCCAATTTGCTCTCGCGCGGCTATACCTAACCTAATCGTGCGAGACGCCTCTTATCTTTAACACACGATCAATGTCAACAGTATATGATCAAACAGTGCGTCGACGACGATGCTTTCAATTGGCATATGCTCAGATTTTTTCAGCTAATGGGCAGCGTCTTCGGCTTCGTCTCGTCTGACCTCAAGCAGAAGATCGACGTTCTGCAGAAACTCATCGAGACGGATCAGGAGAACTATGTCACCGTCAAGAGGATGATACAGTACGAGAAGGAGAATAATCTGCTGCAGAAGAACGATTTCGTCAATGGGGCCAGGACGCTTCTGCGATTGCATCGGGGCTTGGGTATGTTGAATACACGTTTTTCTAGAATGCTTGAACACGACTGCGATCACGACCTGTGTTTATCGCTTTGTAGATTTCATATCGGAGTTTCTGAGGCGATTGGGCGAATTATCTGATACGGAGAACACGTCGACATGCTGTCAAGAGGCGTACAATAAAACGCTCGCCAAGCATCATCCCTGGCTTATTCGCAAAGCAGCTGTTGTTGCTATGTACACAATGCCCAATAGGGAAATGTTGTTTAAAAAGGTATTGCCATTTAATTTCCGTGAAAGAATTATAAAACATTTTATAATTAACTTTTTCATTTTTCTTTTTTTTTTCTTTTTTAATCAACGTTATTATGAAAATAATAATAATTATATTATTTTTATTATTATTCATCATAATGATTATGATAGAGGTATTTTCTAAAGGTTTTAAACAAACATTAAGAAATGAATAAACCATGCGGAAACAAAGAAAATATTCTAGAAGTTACTGAATAATCATAAAGATAATTACGTTTTTTTTATCGTTACGTGACAAACCGTTTTCCGAATATTTAAGTTTAGTGAATTGTATACTTTTACTAACATTTACTTCAAACTATTTTAATTACAAGAAAAAATATTTTATATTTATTTCAAATTATCTGCAATTGATGATACGGAAACTCATGAATACTTATCGCGCGCGATAAATTGATAATCTTCAACTTATTTGCGAAGTAATTTTTGAAGTTAAGAAGCACTTGTATAAAAAATATCTTTTCCTTATACCTTATACCATATACAGAACTTTTAAATAAACTTAAAAAATTATTTCTAGTTAATGTTTCTTGAAAAAAAAAAGATCTGTGTTTACCACATGAATAATCATTCAAAATTATCTTTATCGTTCAAGGTTTGCGGTGAGAACGTGCAGAAAAACGTGGATGTTCTACCGAAAATGTTGGAAGTGACTACGGACGTGATAACCAGAACCCACACTGTTTTCGAAGTACACGAGTTGCACACGTTGCCTTAATAGGTCTATTAGAAACAATTAACTATATACACATAGAAAAATGAAAGTCTGCAAAAATTAAGACGCTAAACAATAATATTGCTGCTGGTCCGTGATCGGCCAAAAACATTCCGCAAGCACTGCTCAATGTGACCAGTAGGTCATTACGAAACATCATTTCCCATATGTTTACGTTTATTGTGATAACTAGTGTTTAAGGCTTATTACTATTCGTAGCAGAAATTTTTAAATCTTATATAGTCAATTTATACGATATTAGACAAAACTTTCAAATAATTTAGTTATAGTATTGAGCATACGTACTTATTGGCGCTCTAGATAGGTCCTGTTGAATACTATATAAATGGTGTCTAAGTAAACATTGTATAAAAAAAGCGATTTGACATTATGTACCACGCTCAAATTTTGTAACACCTTTTATTTGTATAAAATAATCATGTTTCACCATGCAATTTGAGATCACGCGTCTTAATTCTATTATATCCTATACATGTAGTAATTAAAATACAAAAATGGGCATAAGCAATGGTTTGTCGTTATCGTCTGTTCATTCAGTCAATGACACATTTCCTTATAATGCATTCCAAGGACTTGGCCGTTTTAAAACTTTTACTGTGACTCAATTAAACTAAGAAATTATCTATTGTTTAAGTAATTTACATTTTAATTCCAGTTCATTTTTCAAGTTAAGTATCTTTGTTATACTATTTTTATTATATTATTTACATACGTACAAAGTAATATTTGTCAATAAATTAAATAAATTTTAAATTTCTAAAATACATGAAATGCACTGGATTTAAAATTTTTTGTATAAATATTTACATTAACTAACATTATAACGCTGGTGATGTAACATTCCCCTGGGATTCCTCAAAGAAGCTGTCATCCATTAACATACCTGAAAAAATAATAATTTAATAATAATTGAAGACTCTAATATAGATGATAAAGATAATGCAAATTATATTGCATCATTGTATACCTGCTGTGCTAGCAGTCAGGAAGCACACCAAACTTCCAGCTATGAAAGACCTCATGGCAACACTAGCTATCTGTTCGCGCTTCTCGGGCGCCATAGCGCTAAGGCCGCCGATCATAATCCCTATCGAACCCGGATTCGAGAAGCCGCATATCGCGTATGTTGCAATTGCCTCGGTTCTGGGCGACAGTCGTCCAGACTGAAGTTTGAACTCGCCGAGTTTCTGATAGGCAATGAATTCGTTCACCACTGTTTTGAGACCAATCAGAGTGCCGACATCCTCACACTCCTTCCACGGAACGCCCATCAGATAGCTGAGGGGCATGAAGGCCTTTGATAAGAGCCACTGTAAAACCAAATTAATTTTTCAATAATTTTCTTATATTGTAGCTTTTCAAACGTAAAAAATTCCAAGCTACGATACCTCGAAAGTAACGTTCTCGTAACCAGTAAGGCCACCAAGCCAAGAGAGAATAGCATTCAAAAATGCTACAGCAGAGACAAATGCAATTATATTGGCGATGATTCCCAAAATTAGAGGAATTCCGGCAAGAGCACCTTTCGTTGCGGCATCAATCACACTTGAATCTTCTCTGAAACGCAATTGTCAATAATATGTATTATAATATACAAAAATTATATGAAGTTAACGTTTGCACATAAAGACTTACGATTTTTCAAGAGTTATAGTTTTAAAGGTTGTAACACTTTTTTCAGTTTCGGGGTAAAATAATTTCGAAAAACAGAGAGCTGCAGGGGCGGACATCACAGAGGCCGTAATCAAGTGAGCCGGATTAGCTCCAAAATTTATATAGGCAGCCATGACAGTTCCTTGAAATAAAATAAATTATTTAAATACATTGTTAAACTTGAATTTTAATTGCAAATAACCATAAATTATACCTGAAACCGTAGCAAACCCAGAGCACATAATGGCATGGATTTCTGATGCAGTTAGTTTGTTTATATACGGCTTTATCAATAGCGGAGATTCAGTCTAAAATTTTGATTTTGTTGCATTACTTTTATAATGCTTTATTGATAATTAAATTTTAAAAAGTAATTATGCAGTACTGACCATTCCTATAAAGGTATTAGCAGCCGAATTAATAGATTCACAAACCGTCGTTCCCATAATGACGTGTAGAACCCATCCAATATTTCTTATGACAGCCTGCATCACACCCCAATAGTATAAAACTTGAATCATAAAACTAAAGAAAAATATAACCGGTAGAGCCTAGAAGAATTAATAACAATTTATTGTACTGACATTAAAAGATTGATTTGCAAATGAAAAAAAAAATATGTTTTATACTTACGGAGAAGGCAAAGACTCCATTCTTGACTAGCTGCTCAGAAAAAACAAAACTAGCTCCAACTTGTGCGAAATTCAAAAAAGTTGCCACTTTTTTGGAAAGGCATTCGAAAATACTTCGACCGACCGCCCATCGAATCGTAAAGAGGCCAAAGCCGAATTGAAGTACTAAGCCCCATATCACTGGTCTCCATTTTACCTATTAAAAATTAATCTTGAATTAAAGACCATATATAAATTTATCTTAAAAGACTAGGGATCATTTTTGAACAGCCGATAACTGCCTATACAAACAATATCTTATCTTTTAGTTCAACGTCCTTCTCAATATACGTATATAACAAACTTACACGGGTAGGATGTTTGGAGAATATCCAGCCAAATCCTAAGATAACGACAACGCCGGCAAAACTTATTAATCTATTTCTTGACTGTGCCGTGTCAATAATTAAAAATATCAAAATTGCAGCAAATACAGCTATACGTAATACTATTTGCGTCGCGCAACAAAGACGTCTGTAAAATAATTGGAATTTAGTTTGTTTCCTTGTTTCTCAATTATCTTGATATGAAATTCTTAACTAATTTTATTTCCATTCTTACCTATTATTTTTTAAATTTGTTATCCCATTTGTACATGGTGAAAGACAGCTTGCAATAGCGTTGCTAAAGAACCTTTTAAATATCTTTCGGTAGAAAATACCAAAATATGCGAATGCAACTATCAAAACTAACATTCCATATCCATCACACCAATCTAGCTTATAATCAGTCGCTGAAATAAATATTTTATGTGAGATTACTTTGCATACTAGAAAAAGATTAAGTTGTAAATTCTAAAAACTTCCGTGAAATCTTCATAAACTTAGATTATCTAATGAAATAAACTAGTTTGCCATCACCCTTTAGTAACGTGCACGTCATTTTTTTTTTTTTTTTCTTCTAAGAAAGCAAGGAAAATATTTGTGAAGAATCAATTACTCACAGTGCTTATACCAGTAGATACTCGCAAATACAAAATAAGTAATTATCGAGAGATTCAGAATTACTATCCAAAGATATCCAAAAACCGCGCTATATCTGTCGATGCAGCTTCGCAGGTACTCGAGAGGCCGGCTTCGATCCCGCGTCAGACGTTTGGCCTAAAAAAATATAGCAATAAATTGTTTTATTATCCATCCGTAATTTCCATTGGAGACAATAAAACCAAATTTGCCGCTTTATCTGATTAAAGATTTCATAAATCTATACGAGTTTGAAGTCTAAGATTAGAAAAAGGTGGATTACCACCGTGATTAAAAAATTATTCTGAACAGATTAATAGAAAATTTCCTGTGATTTTATCGGTAGGAAATAATATGACGTAGATTGTACTGAACTTACCGCTTCCTTCGCGGAAGGGTCTTCGGACTCGATAGAATCTTCATCCTAAAATTAGAATAATAAATATTTTTTTATAGACATTGTTTTATGAGGTTATACGATCAAACAATTGACAGTATTATACACGAAAAAGATAAACAACTACATAATTCTACTGTTCACACAGTTGATTTAAGTTCAAGATAGAAGGTTCGTATTTCTTACAACGATGTCATTTAACAGAGCATTTAATAAAAGAAAAATCTTTCTTTTGTTAAAGTGGGATTCGTATTATTTTTCAATACGTAATACAGCTTTAAAACAAATGGACATTCAACTTTTCAAAACAAGAATTTTGAAGTATAAAATAATACTTCTATATTTTTTTAACACATGATCCGAAACTGCGTCACTTGTTTTCCATCACGGATGTAAATGCGAACGAGAAAAGTTTGCAGCATTATTTTCAGCTTACTTCTCCCTCCCGCGCGGAACCCAGCCAGCAGAATAAAAATATTTTATAGAAACTATTATATGTGTTCTTTTATATTTATGTAACGCCTCTAAGACTAAAGATTTTTGCAGATTAAACGCAATATGTAGGTTCTTCAGATAATATTGGCACGTAAGAAAGTAGGCTAATTCAATTTAATTTCCAAAAAGTAGAATTTTCGATCATAACCAAAAATATATTTTAAATAAAATGTTATTTATACTACAAATAAAATTAATTTAATTAATTTTTTAATTTAGTTCTACTATATCCTAATTAGGTAAGGTAACTTTATTTTTCATTAACATATTGATAGTTTTTATATAGATAATACATATGCAAAACGCTTTAACAAAACATACATAAAAAAAATTATAGAATTATATTTTGATGATTTGTGTAAGCTTCATAAAACTATCTAACAATCTAATCTCTCTTTTGTATTAATTAAAATTAATAGAATTTTCATGTACACTGATTTTATCAATAAAAGTCCTATTACGACGTAATCATAAGTTAAAAAAGAATGTTAAGTAATCGAAAACGTTTTTAAGAAGATTTAAGATTATTTCATTATCAGAAACTTACCTCAAGTTTAATTGAAATGTTCAGACTGTGAGAACTGATTTTTCTTCCCACCTTTAAAAAAAAATCCTTGTTAATTATTTGTGCGAAAGTTGTTGATAAAGAAAGTACATGGAAAGTATATAACGTTATCATATATAGACATATGCGCCAATAAATTATCTCCTAAGAATGCCGATAACAAAGTATTAACTATCAAATCATATATACTTGCTTCACTAGATCCATTAGATTAATTACGAAATCTATAATAGATTACAAGTACATTTCGTATGCAATATTTATCCACTATTTAACTAAAATAAAAAACACAAAGCTTCCTCTAAGAGGAAGCAAAAAATCCGACGTGTTCCAGTTTCGCTTTGTTATAACGTGGTTAAAAGTTATTGAACTACTTTACTATGTTGAGTTGTTGTTTTACGCTTCCATTTCAAATTGTTCAGGCCAATTGCAGAAATACGCGGAAAAATGGCTTTTAATGAAACAAATTGGCTAATATCTATTTTGACGCAGAATCAACTATATCGCAATTGCCAATGACCTACGTCAAAGTTTCTCCTTACTGCGCAATCGTAATTTTAATTACAAATCACGTTTTGTGTGACATACAGTTTAGATAAAATAAACATAGGATGAGTTTGTGTAAATAATAATTATTCTTTTATACTAGCAAAATATACTAAGATTGCATAAAAAAACTCGAATCTAAGAGTCTTATATAAAAGTATTTCACTCCAAGCGCGTCTGTTTCGACAAATAAATTGCTCGAAAGCACTGAAAATGTGAATGTCTTTCTGAGAGATAAGTTGCTTCAGAAAAATTATACTATCAGATGGGCACTGTACACTGTTCATAGGTGTGCTCGAAAAAAAAAAATTCAAATCCATATTGCGGGTTTTCTTGCAGATTTCGATGGATTTGCACATACGTATATCGTGCAAAGTAAATAGACATTATATATTTAAATTGTTAGATGGTAGATATTAAAAACCAGAAAATCGAAAAAAAAATTAAAATTCAAATTCAATGGCTTTGCAAAATATTAGTCTTTTGCCAATTATGACTATTGAACTCACTGTTAAAATACTTCCAAAAATATAGATATTTATTGTTTTTACGTTTTGCGTTTCCACATGTATACATTGTACACCTATCTATATGGAAGCTTTCTGACAGTGTATATGTATATATTGTTGCCTATAGACAGATACAAAACATATTTTAAGATTTTCTGGTTTTCTAATATCAACCGTTTAACAATTTAAATAACAACGAAGGCTAAACAAACCAGCAAAATGTTAAAAAAATAACTTACGTCCGTAAACGCCTGATTCGTGATACCATTAGACATTGTCGCTAGCACAGTATCCTAATTCCACTATGATCTCGAGATCAAAAACCTTCACCTTCCCTATGCCGACTGATCACTTGAATCCCGTGCACGAACGCGTTGAACCTCATGAATGCTAGTCAAATCTCACATTTCGCATCCCACTCCAATCGATACATCAACTTGTTCGCGATAAAATCAGTAGGTAATATTTTTCTCTCTTTTGCGTAGCACATGTGCTGCTCATTGGGAAACCATCGACACCTTGCCCAACGCGCCGGCCGAGTCTGACTGAGCGTCGCGCAGAAAATGCCGGCGCGTATAAAAAAAAAGGAGAAGTAAGTACTACAAACACGTGCATATACAGATAGCCAAGATAACCGCGTGCCACTAGTATGTGTGCGCGTCGTCCATCCGAGCGTACGAGTAAATTATCCGCGCGTCGCTTATACGACAATGCCGAGGCCCTGGCTGCCGAGGCTTTATTATCGGCGAGTGACAGACGGTGTCGTTGCAAGTCACAGTTTTAACGGTAATCTTTTTTCCTCTTTCGGCGCTCGCTGCTCTTTTGCGCACGCTGTTTATTGAAATTGCGCAGAAGTTATGTATAGTGCTGACAATATAAAGTGAAAGTATATAAACGGTTGGAATGGGAGAAATCCTTGACCCACTGAAAAAGTAATAGTTGTGTGATATTTTTGCATATGATAGGAGACAAATTTTAATATTGATTTCGTGTATTATTCTTTTTTTTTATCTTTTTTATGAGATATCTTTATTTTACTCTATCACATTATTTTCAAATACATAATGCAAACATACTCCCTCTATGTAGCTTTCACATTTATACTAAAGTGTTTCCTATATTTTCAAGAGAATAATACAGTAATTGAACATTGTGCGTAGAAATTTATGCCTCAATTTTTAATATTGGCATAGTAATAAATGATCAAGGAAAAAAGCGTTTTTATTACAATCATTTCTGTATACGTGACCTTAAACTAGATTTTTAAATTCGCTTAAAGTATTGACTATTATACACATCTACTTTATTAATAAATCCTATTTCTTGGCTATAATAAATATGTACGACTTTCCTGTTTTTATCAATAAAATAATTCCTACAGATATGCCACTGTAAGATAATTGAGAAAAAATCCTTATATCAAATACTATTGATACGGATTATCAGAAGTAATAAATTTAATTGCGAAATAGACATGTTCTATAATCTGATGTAACGTAAGTACTTGAACCTTTAGACTAAATTGATTATTCTTGCGTCCAATTTTGAAATAGGCGATAATGTGTAAGTGAAAATATTTCTTCAGATAATAAAATACGATTTGGCGATTTATGTCCAAATGATAAATATATATTTCGTCTATAAATTCTAGTGCGTACTTAATTTTGGTATAAAATTTTCTGCGTAGATTGGTAAAGTACAAAAATGATAATCTGTGGCTATTCGTATCAATATTATGATCGTTGATAAGATTAAATATGCTACGCAGATGCATGATAAGGAATTGGCTTTCTGGAGGCGTGTCGCTCATTTTAATACGCAATAGTCTGCGACGTCATCAAATAATTCACATATCATTAGACAATCACACACAACATGTTTATATCGTCAATCACTTATTCGTTTGTACAAAAATATCTTTATATTACATTATAATACAATTGATTCCGTCAAAAAAGAATCGAGATCCTTAATCGCTTCGCGTTGAACTTGAAACTAAGTTAATAGAGTTCAATGCATGTGAGTCCGCTAATATTCATCGTCATTGTAGGCTCACGTATTGGAATAATGGGCCATTGCTCTCGAAGGAATCCTCGTCGATCAACATACCTGAAACATGATAATAAGTACGATGGATCTTTTAGATTCTTATCGGAACCGTTGTTTTTATTGATATCCTACGTATGATCTTGGATGAATTTGTGTTAAATAAAGAAAGCAGTCATATGTTCGTACCTGTCATAAGCAGGTATGTTACTTACCAGCTATACTTGCCGTCAAAAAGCATACGATGCAGCCCCCGATAAAAGCCCGGAACACAGACGACACGATGTCCTTCCTTTTTTCAGGCGCCATCGTTGTCAAACTACCGATCATGATTCCAAGAGACGATGGATTAGAGAAGCCACATATCGCAAATGTAGCTATGGCCTCTGCCCTCGTGGTCAACATTCCCATCTTCTTGAATTCACCCAGCTTTTGGTAGGCGACAAATTCGTTAACGATTGTCTTCAGGCCTATCAGGGTGCCAACGGTCTCGCACTGCTCCCAGGGCACACCCATGACGTAGCTCAGCGGGATGAACGCCTTAGCGAGGACGAGCTGCGAATTAAGGACAGAATAAGCTTCTTTGTGTTTTATCGCTTGTATTTACGGAGAATTTATAATGATGAGTCTCCATTACGGAATTCGGGAAAATATTGTCATAAAGATAAGAGACGGATTGTACTTTGCTTAATCGTTTTTATAGACAGCGGTATAATATTGTCTATTTGAATTTGAGGAATAAAAATAAACGTCCTCCGAAGACTTGCGAAAATGGGATGAATTATTTTAGCTAAGGAAGTGAGAGCTTACTTCAAAGGTCAGCTCCGGATATCCAACCAGACCACCGAGCCAGGCAAAGATAGCATTTACGAATGATACAGCAGATACAAAAGCTACAATATTTGCCACAATTCCCAATACCAGTGGAATTGCAGACAGGGCTCCCTTCGTTGCAGCATCCAACAAGCTTGTCTCTTCCCTTAAAATAAGATAAAACTTTTTAATCGATTTTTTTCATGATTAAAAATATGTTTACTTATTGGAAAAGCCTTCGCACTTAATAGAATGCTAAATTTGCATTGTTACTCCAAATATATGTTATCTATACGTAATACATAATTTACCATAATATATTACAATCTATTGTATAATCACTTACGACTTTTTCAAAGCTATGTTATTAAATCGAGTCGCGCTTTTCTTCGTTTCTGGGTATAATAATTTTGCGACACACAGTCCAGCTGGTGCTGACATAAGTGTAGCAGTTATTAAATGTACAGGTTGTGCTCCAAACAATATGTAAGCAGTCATTACCGTTCCTGTAGAAATACAAATTATTCGTAAACAAAGTAAAACTTAGGAAACAAAACATTCTTTATGTTATATAATTTAAAAATGTACCGGAAGTCGTTGCAAAGCATGAGCACATAATTGCGTGTATCTCTGATCCTGTCAGTTTGTTCAAGTAAGGCTCTATCACAAGAAAAGATTCTGGCTGAAAAAAGCAATAACTTTTATTCTTGTTAAATAAAACAATCATCAAGAATGAATTTTTGTATAAAACTATAAATATGTAAATTATTGTTAACGAAATTCAGCAAGGCAAAATATTTACATTTTTTTTAAATAATACAAAAATTTATCAATAGCTGTGTTGACAATGGCATTTAAATAATAATTGTCACAATTACCATTCCTAAAAATAGCGTAGTCGCCGCATGAATCGATTCACACACTGTAGTTCCCAGAACGGCGTACAAAGCCCAGCCGACTGATTTGATAACATTCTGCATTATGCCCCAGTAGTACAGAATCTGTACTACGAAGCTGAAGAAAAACAAAACCGGCAGCACCTAAAATCACAATAATAGCTCATTCCATCCGAGGGTACATGGATCTCAGCTGAGTACCGACTCACGGTAAAGGCGAATATATCCTTCTCGACGAGGTCATCGGAGAATATGAACTTGGCACCATCTTTCGCGAAGTTGAGAAACGTTGCAACCTTTTCAGCGAGGCACTGGAAGACTGACCGACCGGCGGGCCATCGGATCGAGATCAGACCGAAGAGGAATTGGATTATCAAACCGTAGGCTATAGTTCTATAATTAACCTGTGGAAAGATATTTCGAAGTTTATTCATATCTTAATTTTAGCTCTTAGGTTTATTAAGAAATAAAAATTTGTAAATATGAATTTCCTATATCTGATTTTTAAATAATAATGTTGTTTTAACTAAATTTTAAGTTGTATGTATTATGAATACATTTTTAAACTTTGATTTTTATGATTGATATTTTAAACGCTATGTCATTCACTTACTTTAGTCGGATGCTTTGAAAAAATCCACGCCAGTGAAATCATCAAAAAAATGCCGATGAGACCCATTAATCGCTTTCTGTCATCTCTAGTATCGACGATCAGAAAGATGATCATTGCGATTGTTATCAACACGCAAAACGCGATTTCTCCTAGTTTTCTTGTATCATAAAAATCATAAAAAAATATAAGCTATAAATCAATTTCAATGCTATAGAAACTTTGATCATTGAAATATAATCTTTACCGGCTTCGTTCAAAGGTTGTGAACCAACTGAGACAAGGGCGACATACTTTGTGAAGTGGCTTGCAGAAGAACCGACTGATGCCGTAGCGATAGAGCAGTCTGCCGTAAACGAAGGTGTAAATCAACAGCAGCATTCCGTAGCCGTTGCACCAGGCGAATTCTCGTTCACTTTCTGCAAATTAAATTGCAATTAATGCGACCTTCTTCATGCTTTGAAGTGATTTGAGAAAAATATGAGAAAAATATTTACTGTCGAGGACCCAGAAAATGGTGGCACTTATGAAATAAATTAAGGCAGCCACGTTTATGACTGATATTCGAAGTATGTTGAAGATGCGGTGATGCTTCCGTATAAAACGACGAACTGCATTTTCATCTTCGTCTTCTTCTTCAAGACCGTCTTCTTCATCTTTGTAACTTGGTGGCTACACAGTAAAATAGTTTTCATAAATATTTACATTAATTCACGTATATTATATCACACTTATAGATGTATTGAATTACCGCACCACCAGTCTATAATTATGCGATTTCGGAAACCTTTTTTTCAAATTTTCGTGCGTATACGAAAGAAAATCTCCCAGCGTCATAATTTTACAAGTTAATCAAACAATAGCGGATTCGCATTGATCTGATTTTATCAGCAAAATCACAGAACGCAATGAGTAAAATAACTTCTAATCACGTCCTTGTAGTGAAGCACTTATCAAATCGATATCGAAATAAAAGAAATAACAAATCGACGCTCTACTTAAAGCAGAAAAATCACATTTATTTCATCGCGAAAATTGTAATAAATAATATACTCGAGATTTAACAAATTTCACTGCCGCCTGCCGCCACGATGTTTATACCACGACATCTTTGTTTTCGACTATCGAATAACACCAACTCGTCGAGCCGGCAAGACACACACGTGCTCGCGAGAAGCGACGACTAGAGCCCGGATTATCCAGCAAACACGAAATTTTTATTTTTAACACCGAGCAGACCCCGATCGTCACTATCCACTTCATCGCCTTTAACTGAATTTAGACTCACCTTATCGTCGCTACTGGATATATCAATTTTGTTATCATTTTCAGCGTAATCATCCGTCTACGAGAAAGAAACAAATTTATTTTAATACACAATTAAAAAATAATCGTGATTTCAGAAGGATCAATCTCTTTCACTGCGCCATACCTCGTTGTAAGCCCTGTTGCTGATTCCGACGGACATGACTCTCTATTGCGGCGCTGGCGACGTGTCAAATACAAAAGAACATTTTTTCGTGACGACGTATAGGTTACATGCTACTGTAGCTCGTAAATCTCGCAATGACCGTAAAACAGATAACGCGCGTGGCTAGTGCGCCCGTCGACTCGCAGACTGTCGAACTGTCGACTGACAGCGACCAGGGTTATTATCACGATAAGTAAACGATTTTATCTGCATTCTTCCGCGCGTAATAATATAGATAAATTTTAAATTTTCTTCCCCGATAATTTAGCGCTGTGGAGTACCTAACGAAATGAGGTGTGCTAGCGTTGAAGTGGAACTGCGCGTAATACGTTGACGTAAAAAAAAAGTATGCTAGAATAATGATCATAATGATAAATATTTAATATCTAGTATAATTAGATCTAGAAAATTATAAAAGTGAGTTTTTACTTCCTTTGTTCGAAAATACATTTAAAATATACTTTCAAATAAATGAATAGATTCATAAATTTTGGTTTTTTCGTTTTCATTCAGAATTGATTCTTACATAAGACAACTGTAACTAATTTTACAAGAAACTAACAAATAGACATGAATTTACAGTGTGTCTATATAGGTATACTATTAAGAAAAAAATTGAGAACGAACCACAAGCGATATTTTCTTCATGCAAAGACAAAAAGTAAGGCAGTTTTTACTATACTTGGTCATGTGTACGTAAATCGACCATTTTAATCCAAACAGTGTTTTCGTTATTTTTCAAAGCAAAATTGTCAAAAATGTATAAATTAGTGCAACTACAGTCTATCGTCTACTAGGAAAAAATTCCGAACTCACCAAAAATAAAAAATTGGTTTAGCTAAATGCTAAATAAAATAATTGTCTAACTGTACACTAGCATAACTCATACGAACAGTTTACAAACAATAAATAATAATAATAATAAATAATAATAAATAATAAAATAAATCTTTTAAACAAGTGAAAATGATTTTGAAAATTTAGAAATAATTATTTATTTTTCCCTTTTTTAAGTTACGTATGTTTAAGTAGTATATAAATATATAATTTTTTGTTTAAATTTATAGATAATTGACGCTATTATTGACCTAATTCATCTAGATATACTAGGTCAAAGTATTAAATCCAAACATCATAAACTAGAGAGTATACGCCATATGGCCAAATTATATTGCTTATCTCTAACAGATGGACACCATAAATATTGGTATCATACATTCAAATTACCGTGGCAAGCCAGTGTTAAATTTGATACATGAAGGGTCCTATTAAACATTCGTAAAAATGTATTTATAAAATATTGAAAACTCTGAAAATATTCTTAAATTAAGATGGTATTATACCAAAGATTTTCAGTCTAACCTAATGTTATTATCTTTTTTTTTACTAAAATATCAGAGTTTACAATAAAATAACTGTAACTGGTTGCTTACATTATGTTTTCTCATAAAAAGAATGGAGTGAAAAGTAAAAAAAGTGATTAAAATTATTTAATATTCACTCTTTGTCATAAACTAAATAAATTTTAATTTAAAAAAATGGAAACCTCTTCAAAATTCATATTCCCTGAATTAATTCTTCTAAATTTTCTGAAAAAATCAGTTCATTGAAAATTCACAAGAAACTTGACGGCAACAAACTCTTTTACACTCTACAGTTATTCTATTAGCAAAGTCTGATATTTCAGTGAACGTCTAGAAGAACAACTTGATATAAAAGATAATTACTGAAAATCTTTGTTGTAATGCCATCTGACTTGAGAATATTTTCAGATATTTTAATATTTTATAAATACATTTTTGCCAATGATTAATATGAACCATTATTTCTCAGATTTAATAGATATATTAAAATCGATAACTAATAATTAAAATATTATTATTATAATTAATCAAACAAACGTTTTAAAAGAAAAACTATATTCTTTATTTTTATCTTTAAATTATTAAAAAATGTTCAAATTAGCGTTTTGACCGTAGCAAAGTGCCAAGGACAAACTATTATTTTTATCAAAGTAGTACAAATTTCTCGGATCGTTATTTTTTAAGAGAACAAATCTGAAATTCACAAAAAATCTCATTTGCAAAAAACATTTATTATCTATTTGGAAGTCATAGTATACAAACCCGAGACAATTTTATCTTTGTGCATTAAATCTTATCAGAAAAACTCACAAAAAGAAAGATAATCCTTGCGTCGTTTTCGCAAACATTTGCAGAAATGCGGTCACCTTGCATATGCAACAGCAGCAGCAGCAGCAGCAGACCATCGCCCATAATCCATCGCCGTACTCGGGAATCCCAGAGCTACTAAGTCCCACCGAGGAATTTACATAGTTTCTCCTCCTGCATGCGCGCCTATACGCGCTCACTTTCAATATTTATTTTTTTTCTCAGTACAGACGGAATAGCGTCGCTCATTTGGCCACCCACGAAAATCTGCAATTGAAATTCGCGCGCCGCTCGCGCTGTCTCCGCCGACAAAGTCAGCGAATTCCTGATCATCTCTGCGCGCGTGTCTGCGCTCTAGCAGCTTATCACGCGCGTCGATCTTGCGCCGGGAGCCAACAACGGCGTCGGGTGATGTGCGAGAGCGAAAAAAAAGTAAATTATGTAATGGCTGGAAGAGTATAGTAATGGCGCGGGTGGCTGAGAGGAATCTGTTGGATATGCGTAGACGTCGGGATTTGAAAATGTTGACGTTTAGACTCGGATTAATTTTAATTGTAGGATTGCCTGTTATACAAGACAATATTTAGAAAATTTTGAAGGGAGTTGTTATCAATTTTAGTCCGAAAAATGAAATAAAACCAGATCTGATGTTAGTCTTATATAAAGATATTGCCCTGATGTTAGGGAGAAGGGCTAATTGTAAAAGATTAGAAAACGAATTTTTTGCAATTTATACAACCATATAAATAATGCATGTAGATCCAATGAATTCAAAAGCTGTAAAATCAACAACTATAAAATCAAAATAAATTTTTTTATACATTTGTCAATCTTGTTGAGCTTTAAATATTCAAAACCAAACTTGAATAACTTTTTTTTTTTTTAATTATTTTTTGCATCGAAAGTAATATTTGAAGTTGAAAGTTATCTCATTATATGACTTGAATTTCATGCGGGCTTTCGTGCATACTAATTAAATATAGCAAAAATGAATAAAAACTTTAAAGTTCAAGGTTGCCCAGTTCCCTTCTTACCTCACTTGAGTTTAAAAATGTTGTACCTTCGAGATTCGCAAACCTGATTTTTTGGGAACCGCGGTAAAATGATTTGCTCGAAATACGATACACATGTTACGATCCCCAGTAGCTGTCAGTGTATCACTGTAATCGAGATTATTTTGATATTGGTTACATTTTTATATTCATAAAAAGGAGAATTAAATTTCATTTTTAATACCCTTAAAATATATCATGTTAATAAATATGAATTTAGCAAAGGTGTAAACCCAACAAAAATAATCAAAACTTAATCCATCTTCCTTGATAACGTTTCGCTGGTTTGGTTTCCAGCCTCTTCAGATCATAACA
>UXGD01003654.1:0-19587 GCA_900474315.1 Torymus auratus
GTGGCTTTCTTATCATTTAAGTAACTTCCAATTTAGATGGTCTTGGGAAGATTGGGATTCTTGCTTGCTCCGCGATGTTGAACACCCTCGATCAAAATTCATTCGTGAAGTCTTATTGAAATCATTGAGATTATCTTACTATCAAAGAATTAAGGATATGATGCCAGAGTCATATGCTGATTTGATACCTGCTGTACCTGAACCAATTTATAAATATTCTGAAGAGGGTGCAAGTACACTTCCTGGTACAGCTGTAGCCCATGAATTGGTTGTATCGATTAGAAATAAGTGTACACCAGAAGAAGCCTTAGTTGTTTTAAACACATTGCCAGGACCAGGAGAAAATGAGGAATCTTTTTCTTACAACTCACTAAAGATTGATGTATTTGTACAGACCTTATTAAATTTGGGCTCAAAAAGTTTTAGCCATAGCTTTGCAGCTATTGGAAAATTCCATCATGTTTTTAAGATTCTTGCTGAAACTGAAGAAGCACAAATATGGATTTTACGGAATATGTATGCTTTATGGAAAAACCATCATCAAATGATGGTAGTATTAGCAGATAAATTTCTAAAAACTGGAATCATAGAATGCAGTGCTATTGCAAATTGGATCTTTTCGAAAGAAATGTTATCTGAATTCACAAAGCTTTATATATGGGAAATATTACATTTAACTATTCGTATGAAAAATAAACATGTTATCAAATTGAGTAAAGAATTAGCAGAAGCAAGAGAAAAATTGCGACGAATAGGAAGCAGGTCACGTTCATCTTCAGACGACGATGACAAAGATAAAGGTGACAGACCATCTGAGGAAGCAGTGGAACGAATGGAAGAAAAATTGGAAACAGCTCAAGCTGACCAAAAAAACCTGTTTTTAATTATATTTCAACGTTTCATAATGATTCTTTCGGAACATTTGGTCAAATACGATACAGATGGCATTGATTACAACACACATTGGTATCAATGGACAATCGGAAGGCTTCAACAAGTTTTCCTTACGCATCACGAACAAGTACAGAAGTATTCTTCGACATTGGAGACGTTACTTTTCACTTCTGACTTAGATCCACACATTTTAGATGTATTCCAACAGTTTGTTTCCCTTCGAGCGTGATTTATTTGATATACGCCCGTTACTCCGATCCTTGCAGAACATGGAATTCCGCAGTAGTACAGGGTACATTTATTGTAGTGGCAACCGTTTAGGAGTGGGCCGTTTTGTATTTGTAAAAACTGCTCTGTGTATCAATTTTTTTGTGAATTACCGTGCGATGGTAATATTTCTTTTACGTTAATAAATCGGTAAAGTAAAATTAAAGAAATCTTGTCTTTTTTTTTTTATTCTTCCACTTCTACATTTTGCCTAAAAGAAATTTTAATCTATTTTAAGCAGAGACAACGGAATTCCAAAAGCAGGTAAGTTCCAAGTGCAAATTTAATAGTAAGTGAAGCGTAAATTTTTTTTTAGCTAGAAATTCCCCAATAACATTTGACCCCATTTCATGTACCATAAATCGATTATTTCGAATTTCTTCTTGTTCCCTTAAAACAAAGTGTTTTTTTATTTCATCAAATAAACCTTTACTTGCACGAAAAAGCACTATCGGTTGCAGGTAATCTAAGTTCTGGGTAATAATACGCCCGCCGAGATACCTTCAACCTTTAGTCCAAATATTCCGTCACATCTTTGAAAATTTCTAAAATCACAATTACTGTGTTGCGCCCTTTTGTTGCTATTTCTTTTCCCCTTGTAGTGTAGGTATTTAGCTCAATCGCGAGATATTAGGATTAACTTCTTAGGTTCAAAATAGAGCAGACGTTTCATTCGACGTAACCATTTCGTGCGTGCTCAACGTTCTTTCTATTATTTTTCCATGACAAGGACTATTATTTATTTGAAATGTCATCCTTTTAAAAGTTGATAATGTTGCAACTTGAAAAATATATTACATCGTGATGAAAAAACAGTATGGAGTATAATTTGACATTTAATTTAAAATAAGTAAGCAATATAATGATATAATTAACTCCAACTTTTGCATATATTTACATAAATACAATTTTGGATGAAATTGCAAGTGATTTTTGGACACTTAGTTTACATCCCAAATGTGCCTGACCTGCTTAATTTGGATGGAACCTTCTTAGACTATCTAAAATTTTACTTGGTTAATAAGAATTATGTTAATTTCATTTCTGAAAATGATACTTCAAGAATAGACTTTAAAAGTGTCCTGGATTAAACTTGAGTATTGACAGAAGAATGAAAACTATATTTATTGTTTACTTTAATAACATTTTCTAAAGTTGTGTAATTATTATTTTACATGAAATACTTAATTTTAAAACATTTTCTATACATACTTTGTACGTAAAAGGTATGCTTGTAGTATTTACTAGAAATTCTGTCATAAAATTATAAAACTCGGAATTATGGTGTATTCTAGCCCATTTTTCTGTATAATATTATGTAGTATAGTTTTCTGAAGCATTCAGTAACTTGACGTCCCTTCTTTTTTTAGATGTAAATTAGTGAAATTTGTTGAACCAAAGTATAATGAAGAACCATCACTCAGTACTATATTAACCAATTAGCGTACAAATAAACAGACCAAATATTAAAATAACATTGCGTTTTTAGTTTATACGGAGAAAAATACATTAGTAAACTTTATTTATTTTATAATAAAATTTATTATCTTATTCATAGTAGCGCTGGGATACACTCGACACATGCACGTGTGAATTTTACTTTGTAAATAGTATTTTATACCACGAGAGCATAAAAATCAATTTTTAAATTCTTGTAGAAAATTTTAATTTTTAAATAATAATTATTATGATTTATGTAACAAATCTTACTTTCTGACACAGTAATTTTTTATGTGCTGAATTGAAATATCACAAAATCGGTCAATTTGTTATAAAAATAATAAAAAATTTTCTCCGCATGGACTTTCTATGTAGAGTTTGTTTTATTTGAAAATATATGCAGTTCTCTTATGTCACATTACGAGCAACAATTAATAAGAGTCCAATTTAGAGCGGCTAAGAACGAAGCAGTAATTTTCTGCCCGAGCTTTTTGCACTTTTATCGCTTCATCGATTCTCCCCTAAAGTATAAGAACGTCCGCCATTCATTCCTTTGACGCTTATGTAAGTCATACATTCTGCAAATTCGCGAGCCCGTTTGCAGACTCGCGTCATCCACGCGTCGCTGGACAGCGATTGTCCGTCTCTTTGGCTCAGGCGACTATCCCGGAGCATTCGCCATTTTTCCTTTTACTCCTTATCCGCGCGCGCGCTCTCTTTCTCTCCTTACATTCGTATATAGAGCAGACGCATAAGCCCGCTCGTAAAGCGCGCCACTCGACCTCATACAGTTCGAACTTTATGCAGGGATCATAAAAGCTGCGCGATCGTAAAAGTCCGGCCAGCGGCCGAGGCACGCGCGGGATTTTCGTATACCTAGTCTGGACTTGCTTCGCATTTTCGGGCACAATAATGGTCTGCGTCGGCTACATAAATGCTACTCGGAATGTACAGGCCAGCAGCGGCCAATCGATCTTCCTCATCGGCGCGCAATTTTGATCCGCAAAGGGCCACTAATAATGTCGCTCGACTAAATTTGGCTTTATAACCCTCGCACCCTTACACCTGGTGATAAAAACTACCGTTCTACGATTTTAACGGATCTGCAAGCCTTTTAAATGAGTTAGTCAAAAACTGAGTGGAAAAATAATACCATCAACTGATGAATGGCGTTCATTATGCTTTACCATCTAATATTTTTACGTATTATATACAATATGTATATATACTAACTATGTATTATCTAGAGCATACAAACTAAAAATAATTTTAATAATGATGCACATCGAGACCATTTAACGACAAGCTTATAAAAATTTTTATATACGCAAGGCAACCTAAACACAGAATGACTTGCGTAAAATTTTAAACTTTATTTTCTATGATGTTACGACTAACAGACTTTTAACTCTATATAGCTAATACAAGTTCTTTACTGTTTGGAAGATAATGTAATTGTTGATTTTTTCAATTCAAATAAATAGTTCATTTGAAATTTATATATATTCAGATTTTTATTGATATAAATATTACAGTATAATACTTGAGAAATGTTTATGTATGCCATAAATACATGTAGTAATACGTACAATGAAACTACGAACATGAGTACCGCCGAAATCTAGCTCAGCGTTAGAATTATCTTAAATTGATCACTATAGAGAAAATTGCTATAATCGTACATGAAGTACGGGATGTACATGAGTGCATGCTATTCACATCCCACCGTGATATATGGGTTTAGGGAACTCGTGCAGACAGTTATATTTTAAGTGACCCTAATTATACAGCATAGTTGACTTTTTAATCATACGAGAAAATTAGGGAAAATTTCGAAAAAAAGACCTCTTCCAATTATTTATACTTAGTTTCTCCAAATTTAATGTTTCGATTCAACGTGTTACAATCGAATAATTCATTGACTTGAGGACTATTTTATTTCGTTTGTCGCGACACTGCAGAAAATTATTTATATTCGTAATTACAACTTAAATTATGACAATAACAAGGCTTTGAGTGCTCTAAATGCCTGTAGACGATACTGAGAACGAAATAATGAATATCTCAAAAACTAATTATTGAATCTTGAAACTATGAAATTCTGCACGTATATTCCCTACAACCTATGGAATATCAAGTTGATTTACGAAATTATTTTGGAAAAATAACGATAAAAAAAAACTAAAAAAGTTTAACCTGCAATGTTTTGCAAACTTATCCGAAATATGTAGAATTGGGAAGCAAATAGTAAATTGCACTTCTCCTCCTCCTGCTTTTCACCATAAGAAACAACGATCCCCATTTTTCGGTCCGCCATGACATTTTAAATTCCAATACACGTACATTTATTTATGTAAGTAAACTATAAGAAAGACTTGAAATCCTAAAAGGTTATATTTTCTATAAGGTTATTTAACATGTTCTGTATAAATTATTCTATATAAAATTTTCATCTCGATATATTTTTGTTATTGAGACATAACCTACTATTTTTAAAAATTTATATTTTATAAATAACTCAATAACTATTACAGCTATCGACACCGTGTTCCAATTGCAGAGAATTTCATTCTAATTCAAATGCGATAATGATGAGCCGAAGAGCAAAATTTCCCTTCCAACATTTTAATACGTTAATTAGGACACGTAATAAATGTATATACTATCTCTATCATAACAACGAAAAATTCCAGAGAGGCAGGCACATAGATATGTTAAAAAATCGCGAGCTATGAAAGAAAAAGAATTGCGTACAGCTGACCTGCCGAAGTTAGTAATATATAAACAAATAAAACCGACAAATAATGATAAAACAGAAGGGAATAAAATTTGTCAAAAAACCTTTCTTAAAAAATAAACCATGTTTGGTCACAACCTGATTTGAGAGGTGATGAGAGATGAAAGCATTTCTGATATGCTTTTATTCGAAAATTTCATAAAGTTTTTTCTAGAAATAAGCTAAATATATAGCTGCGGAGAATCACAAAGAAAGAGGTTGCATATTTTTTAATATTATATAGAAATATTATAAATTTTATAATATCAAATAACAGTATCTTTGTCATTTTAAGTTTTTATTATTTTTTAGTCATAAAAAGTTGGTGTTATTATTATTTAAATGTAACAATTAAACATAGCATACACATATATTAATATGTATGCTATATAATTTTCTTGTGTATTTTTTGAATTATTAAATAGGAACACATCTGCGCTTGTTCATCGTGTTAACATAGTTTTATAGAAAAATTTAATAGCTTCAGTGAACATGGTGCCAATATCGAGCGAACGGTTAATTGTTTTTTCGTGTTTTATATGTTTAAAGAAAAAATAAAACACAATATGTGCTTACTCAGCTATGAAACGATAACTGGATTAATTATCTGACTTTACGTTTACATGATAAAAAATTTCAGAATTATAATTAAATTAGTAATCTATAGAAAACTCGTCAAGTAGAAAAATCAAAATATGGTCAGACAAGTAAGATAAGATTTATGAGCATTAGCATTCAATTAACAATCTAATGATAAAACAGAGATTTAATCGCACTCAATGAATGTGAAAATACCTACATTATTCTTTTTTTTTATTGTAATAATAATTAATTTGAAATCGGATTTTCTTTGGTGGTCAAGTCTATAATTGTATTTTTTTACGTAGGCCTTATCATAATGAACAACATTCGAATATTTCTTTGTAATTCATTCTACTTGACTTGTTAAAATATTATCTCAGCCTAATGACAGTGCACTTTGTCTATGCCAAGCTTTATCACGTTTCATCGGCAAACTTCGTTTTCTCGCTGGTGAAAATAACAAATCGAAGTACTCTGTCAGCCCTAGCAATCTAGCATTTTCATGAAAAGAACCTCTCGTAATACGCTCTATTCACGGTCCCATTAAAAATTTTCATACCTCCCTTTCGCCAGTTTTAAAGTGAAAAAATGAGCGTGGCAAAAAGAAAAAGTCGCGTCTTCTAGCGACGTGCTTGAGATTCTCCATGCAATTTTTTATGAGCCACGTCTCGAGCTCTTCGCGTCATTATAGTGTAAGGTGAGGAGGAGAAACCATTGTGAATAGTAGTAAAACTCCCCCCGACTCCCTATCTATGCAGCGTAACCGGAAGATTTTGTCATCTTACTTTTTTTGCTGTACCCTGTTTTCCCTTGCTCGTCGCTGCTGCGCGGAAAGATAGATCGCAGAGATCTCATTAATCTTGGAGAGAAAAGAATGGAGGGGGAGGCGAAAAATGGCCTCCGGCACGTATATCGTCTGCTCTGCCTCTCGAACATGTGTAGCGAATAGCGTTTCTATCGAAGCTCAATAAAAGACTGCTCGATCACGCGGCCATTTCGCACTCGCCAGTCGCCCCTCGACGACGCGTCGTCATGCGCTCGGAGAATCTGCTGAACTCACCTCGACTCGTATATATCGATTATGGAAGGACAAGACGACCATTAATTGCCACGACGATCGGGATTTTAACCGTGGGACATTTGCTTGAGTTATGACCTTTCCCAAGGATGAAAACGACGGCACATTTGGGCTTATATAGAGGATTCCGCGACAATGCGACGATATTTCGTTTATCGCTTATATGTAGCCTAGATTTACTGGTTATTTTATATCGGTGAAATAAGATAGTTCACTACACAAACGTGAGTCGAAATCATTAAGCCAATGTTACAATTACGAAATTAGGCCAATGAGCAAAAATATATTCAATAATTGTTAAGAGAGATCCTCAAGCAAATGCGATAAAACCTTGATGTAAGGTACACAAACTCAAGATATCCCTGTTTTTCCCCACGCGTTGGTAATACTAAGTAAATACTGAAAGTGGTGAGCTTTTAAAGGTGTAGATGGGGGAGCGTCGCGAATCTTTGAAGAAATTTCATTTGAAAAGTAAACGGACATTGCGGAAAAGAGCAGATTAAATTTTACGATTTTTGAATCTCCTAAACCTAATTTCCAAAAAAAAATTCAAAATATTACTTTGATTTTATCTAGTTGTAAATAAATGTAAATGCTCTTGGGAATATAACATAAATAAAATTTCCTAAATAAAAAATGTCTAGAATCGGAGAATCGTCAAGGAGCTCTGTTTTAACTAAATGGAATTGTTCCAGTTTTCAATCGTTATCACATCTCAGTTAATTTCTTAAAATCTTAGACCTATACCTCTATTGTGTGCACTGCAAAAAGGAGCACCTACCTTTGAATACTGAAAAGCCTGTTTATACAACTATTAGACTATCTGAAAGTATGTTATCATAAACTTGTGGCGTGGAGTTGTTCTGGCAGAAATAAATAGAAAAGTGTGTTAGCTCCTATAGGCTACGGATATTTACTGTAAACTTTAAAATATGTTTATACCCAATACATTGCATTGTTGTCAATATTATTCCCTAATTTAAATTCATGTAGCAATAATTTGCGCCACTCGCGGAAATTCGACATATATCTTTGAATACATGCACTCGGTTTCCTCTATAAAAGCAAATCAGAATACAGCTCTCCTTGTGAATTTAAATTTTCATGCGACTCACTCGATAAATTATGCAAGCCGATAGCAGGGGCGATGAAAATTTGCTAAATTGCAACATAATTTCTCATTTATACGACTCGTGACTTGCTTCCTCTTCAATATTTACAGCCACGGTTAACATTAAAATGCCTTATTCACGAGGGTCTCGTCCCTAGCTTTGCAAACAAGCAATATCAAGCTTCCCCCGTTAAATTCTAGTTCCGCGTCCAGAAGTGCGTTAAGCGAGACGCTGTAAAAAGTGATCGGTCCCCGGCGAGCTTTTTAGCTTTTCGTTGGCCGAAATGTGAAAAAGAAGGAGCGCGCCCAATTGCAATCCCCCACACGTGCGAGCGGGGAGGGGCCAGGGGGAGGCACAAAAGCGCAGCAGTTACGGTAACCGCGATCGTCGCCACGGGCCTTTCAGCTCGCACTGCATTATCGCTTCATTGTTGTCGTACTTCTGAAAGGATTCCCTATTAAACTCTAATAAATCCCCTCCCAGGGATGCGAGAACGGCTCTCATGTGTGTGCGAATGTGTGCGCGCACGCTAGAAAGAGAAAGAGGCTCCTTCTAATATGTAGCAGTCGCTCCTCCACCTTTTGCCGCTTTATCCCTTTCGTCGGAGCTATACGGTGCCATTGTGCCGCGCGATCGACTTTCTGCTGGAGTGCAGTGCAAGCGATCCTCATTGACTCGAGAATATTTCAACTCGCGTGCTCGCGATAAGAATTGCACGAACTCTAAGTCTTTCAAAAAATCCAACACTGAACGTGGAATTGGAAATTCTCAGTGGCTTAGTGAAGAGATTCTTTTTCCGTTTTTTAAGTATTTATCACTTCTTTCTCCCTCTTTATTATTGATGTGTGCTTTGTCGAAGAGTAGAAAAATATCTTTTCATACTCTAATCAAGTTAAAATAACAAATCGTTAAAGATTTAACAGTACTACGAAATAAAAAATTTATTTGAGGAATCTATTCAATAAAAGGCATGCCAAAAAGCAGGCTATTGGGACTTATAAAGTTTGGGATTGTTTATACCATTATATCGGATTTCGCATTTTTTACAGATTCAAGTTGAACGTATCACTGTATATTTCAATAATAAATATTTACTTGTAGAAAGCAAACGTTAATTGTAATTACCATGATTCATTATTAGTTAATTTAAATGGAGAGCCTGCCGAAGTGCGATTGGATAAATCATTTTGAAGCAAACGTTGACCTCGATTTTACCCTGATTACTGAATAAACTACGCAGTGAAATTAAAAGATTTTCAACGCAATACGTAACTTAAGTTTGTTTATAGTGCTTGTAAATAATAAAATGCGCAAGAAAAAGAAAATTCCAAGTCATGACACTTTGACCGCACTATTTTTCTTCTAAGACTGAGGAAAAATCGATTTTCTAACACGACTCAAAACTTTTCTTTTCAAGTAACATATCAGAACTTTATTAAAACTTAAATGCCGTTTTTACTTAATATTCTTTGTTTGTTGGAAATGAGCTTTTGTGCAATATAAATCATTTTATAATTGTTTAGAAACGCAAACAGCTATGCCGTTGGACACTAAAACATTGCAGAAATATGTAGGTCCATGAGCGCTGTTGCCGTGCGCTCAGGTGAGTCAAGCACGATATAATATTCCGATGTAGGTTCGAGGTAAAGGAGGACACAAATTGTATCAAGTTTATCTACATTGTTACTTTTTAAAATAATTAATAAAACTGTATCGTTTCTGTTAACATTTGTTTGACGTGGTTGGATGTTTACGTTTGAGATGCAGGAAAGAAAAGCAGAGCGCCACTTTGTTACCGAGGTCTTTATAGGTATTTGGAAAAGAAAAGAAGAGTTGAAAAGGTTCGCGTAATAGGCACTAGTAAAACCGAAAGAAAGAACATAGCCGCGAATAATTAGTCGATAATAAGAATCGGTGGTGTGCGGTCGCAAGCCTCCATTTCAGCGGGCAAATACTCGAGTGGACGCGCGCGCGACTCGCGAGCTCCGCGTCTGGCTGGATCGATCAGAGGCAAGCCGAAATCCCACTCGCGAATAATCCGATCTCGCTTGCGGAAGGGACGGGGGCGGCGATAAATAGTCAGAGCGGCACACTCACCTCCCGATGAGTAGGCGGGGAGCGCCGGGCACACAGCAGACGCACAGAGCTGGGAGCAACACTGGGGGAAAAACTGCCGAGCGGAATGTGGAGCGAGCCCGAATCGAAATTTGAATTCCTGTGGACTGCGCCGGCGGTTCGAGATTGACGGCGCACGTATATACGTGCCACTGGCAGGTCGGCTCGCGCGGCAGGGGCTTTTATAAGCTAGCCAGGAGGCGCGCCGCCAGAGCGAGCGCGCGGCCGGGAGCGCGAGCGAGAGGGACGGATAGTCGACCGGCGCGCGCGGCGGCTGAGGCGGCGACCGCGCGCGCAATCGCGCCACGCAGTCTGCGCCTCTCTCCCTCCCGCCCGCGCGCAGCCAGCTTAGACTCGCGCGCCGAAGACCCACTTCCCCGCGCCGCCCTTCCCACTGTGTTACACCGCCACCATCGACTCCCTGTTTATTATTTACCGACAACAACTCGGGATATGCAATTCAATGTTCTAAGGTTATTTATTATGTTACTACTTTTCACTGCGGAGTATACATTACCATTGAAATTCGACTCTTTTCCGTCTGCCGTTCCTCTATCGCCGATTATTCCACTTTCTGCTTTTTCTGACAAACTTCTTTTGGTTTTGGATACTTTTTCGTCCGGGACACTTTCTTCGTCGTAAACAATGTTGCCCTGGGGTGCATTTAAATTACTGTCACCATTTTCTTTTCGCGATTTAGCTGATGACTTGCCTGATTGACCTCTTTGCGATTTTGATTCAACTCCTTGTGAGGATATTTGTGATCCGTCGTTTCCTAGTTGTCCATCCGAAAGCTTTTTCGAGTGTCCACTTCCGGGCTTGCTGTCTTTTTTGTCAATAGCATTCTCGGCTGTTTCTGAATTTGATTTCTCGTTATCTGGAAGCTTTTCGGAGCGACCACTCGCTGGCTTGGCTATCTTTTTCTCGCAAAGCTTTTCCACCATTTCACTTGTTGTCTTTGAATCTTCCTCATTTGGTGCTTTTTTTGATTGACGGCTTACAGGTCTAGATTCTTTTTTCTCTGACGGTTGTCCTGTTTCCATACTACTTGGTCTCGTCACTTTGCCTGCCGAAAGTTTTTCCTCTTGACTACTTGTTGGTCTTGATGTTTTTTCATCTGAATACGTTTTGTTACTTCCAGACTTCGATCTCTTGTCGTCTCCGCATTCTTTATCGTCTGAAGTCATTCCAGTCTCATTACTTCCTGGTCTTGACGATTTTTTTTCGTCTGAACATTTTTCTGTTTGACCAGTATTCGGTCTCGATTCTTTTTTATTTGATGAATTGTTGCTTCGGTTACTTCCAGGCCTGGACTCCATCTCATTTGAAGACTTATCTTTGGTAACCGCTTGTCCTACGTATGATCATTCAAATAAATGAACCAAAAAGTTTTTATCGTTAAATAGATACAAATAAAATCAAGACACACACTGTGTAAAAGCTCATCTAGTAATAAAAAAAAATTTCACACGCAAAATTCACAACCATAATCTAGTGTGTAGAAGCTCATCTAAGTATAAAATCTTTTACAAACGCAAAATAGTGCGTTAAAACTGTCCCAATCAGAAAACGGTGCTGTCTAAGACAATAAGCCTTCTCTATTCCGCTACGAGAGAATAGAATGGCGCCAATTTCTATAGCCACACAGTGGGTTAAGAATAAAACTATAGTTTAAAAAAGTTCTTGTATGATGTAAATCAATCGATCATATTTCGTTAAAATTTCTAAAAAATGTGACTAATAATTTTGATAATTATTCCACTATATTAACTACTCTTTTACTTTTAAAGTGTTAACCTTTTTTAAACTTCATGATTATTTTGATTTATATTGAATTCTTGAAATTTTAAATAACATGTATTTGGTTTATAATAAATATATCAATTTTTTATTCTTTTATAACTCAAACGACAATATTGCTTATGTCAGTCTCTATTTTAATGGTTAGTTGAACACAAATTCAGGCAATATATCAATTAGTCATGGCTTTACTTTTTGATTTTCGTTCCGTTTTCTATTTCTTTTTCTTTATGTAAAATAAAATGCAATTTTGTAACTTTTTTTACTCTAGCTGAATGTAATGCGATATAGGTTAATAAAAAATCACAGTTTTTTCAAAATTCTGTAATTTTATAGTTATAAAAATTATTGCCATATTTTTATAAATTTTAGTAATTAATAGTAATACTGTAGCTAAAACCTGTAAGGCTGAAGTAAAATTCTTTTTACAACCTTCATGGCACATATAATACTGTATTTCTTATAACTAAAGAGTTAAATAAACTAAAAATATAATTGCATATTTCAATTTCACTATGAGGATGCAGGTGCGAAAGTATTTATATGATTTCATGCGAGAGTTTACTAGGTATACAGTATTTGCAAATTTGGTGATTGATTTTTTCATCTAATAAGCAAGAGATTTCTACAGTTACCGAGAAAAATCTTTACCAAAAACATTATAGTCTTTGTAATGAAAGTATTGTTGGAAAACTTATATTCAATTTACTTTTCAAAAAACTAAAAAAATTTTAAAAAACTTAATTCATCAACTATTTTAATAACATTTTTTAAATCAATTATTAAACACTTCCAAAAATGTCACTATTTTTGGAATATTGTTTCGCCTATATACGTCTGTGTTCGTTTCGCGATTCTGCGCAGCATTTCCCTTTCCTTCGTTCCCACCCACAAACAGGACTTAGGATGCAGCACCTAGATCTCGGTCAGGTAATCCCATGGTCCTGCCACAAGTCATTTGGCCCGAAGTTTATGAGGAAGCTGCGCTAATTGTGCATCTTTTTTTTACTGTATTCTACCCACGCCAAATAGTAGTTTCGCGCAGAGGCTTACCCACTTCTACATGTTTCCATTTACTTATTTGTTCTACATTATCTAACATTTTAATTTTTCGATAGTTTAGCACGTTTCATGAGTGTAGATAATGGTAAAGGAAATACCTTATTGTGTTAGTCCGAACCTATGACCTAATTACGTGGTTACTTGTTTTTATGAATTAATTCATATCATTGCATTACTTTTTATATAAGATCAATAATTTATATTAACTAACAAAATTATTACTATTTATATGTGATTATTTTAACAAAGAACTGATTTAATTAGATTTTTTTCTTCATAATGAATTTAATGTTTGACTATACAGTATATGTGCCTGTACAGTGTAATACACCGTATATATTTCATAGACAATGAAGATTATTTTATTTTCATTTAATTTAGAATATTACTTTACAGAGTACATATAAGAGCTGTTCTTTCTGTAACACTGTTGCTAACGGTAATATTGACTTTACAAGATGGAATTGTAAATACTCTTCAATCAGTAATTTATATAACTATTTTTTCAGATGTATTTTATATTCAAAATAATAACTTTCAATTGTATTACAAAAGAAAACTTCGATCTTTGTAGATCATTTTAATTTTTTCTTGTAAAATTCGACCTCCAAAAACTGAAGTTAAGTACACACAAGTGTGCATGACCTTATTTTAGTTCAAGTGTCCTCAGCGCCCTTTTCAGTACCTCTTCTTCTCTCAACCCAAAGATGCATATTGTAGGAAATCGGACGAAAGTTTGAATATTGCTTTCCTAGAACCAATAAAGCCTCTGAGTGGCAACTGAAAAAGAACGTTCATCTTCTGCATTCATCATAAAGTCACGGTTTATTTATGATTTTCTTTCATTTCCCAGATAAACTGCACTTGATATCCTTCAAATTTCAAATAATATGAGACAACCAAAAGGTTTTCCTAAACTCCGAGAAAAAGTATTTCAATAATTTCAAAAGCTGCATTCTACTAATACACAGAAATTCTCCTGATAGATAATTTATTTTCATCAAATTAATTAAAATAATGGGTTGAAACCTCTGTAATTTATGAAAAATGTCTGATTATGCACAAGAAAAGTACAATAATATCTCGAAAAGCAGAAATATTAAAAAATGTGCATTAATTGAACATAATAATTTAATTCAATTCGAATCTCGTTGTTTCGTTTTTTTAGAAGCTCAGCTAATTAAGAACGGAAAGATATCCAAGGAAAAAATCAGAGAGATGTGTCGAGGGAAAGTGGAGTGGAAAAAAGGCTGAGTAGTAGCAGCACTAACGCTGACAATCAGGTTGAACAGAAAGTGTAAAAAATGAAGGTAAAGAGGCAAGAACGACGAATTGGATAGAACAGCCGAGCTTTTCAGGCTCTTTCGTAAAGCTCGTAATTATGCCGTGGTACGAAGCCGTCCGGCCAATCTAGGCGTGTCAATATTGTCATAAGCTCGCCTACACAAGCTTCTCTACGGTCGCAAGCACAGTTTGTTAGTTCCTACTTGGTCGACAGCGTAGAAACGCGTTTGGAATACTCTTACTGGCATCTGTTCAAGCTTGCTCGAAAGCTCAACTGTAACCAGCGTCGGTAAGGTAGGAAACTTGTGATGTGACTGCAGGTTCAGAAGTAGGTAACTCGAAGCGCGGGCAACACGTGGTCGCCCATACTGGTGGTAATTTATTTTTCGAGCTTCGTGTAGTCACGCAAGTTCACTCTCTCTCGGACTTTTATATGAATATTTTATACATTGATTGTAATTTAATTAGCTATCAAGAGTCGTGTACACGAACGCTCCCCTCATAAGTTACCGGCTGTTTTAAAGAGAAGGTGAATGACAGAAGTGAGTAATTTAATTGAATACTGAACGTGAAAGGGTAAAGAATCCACCAAAGAAAAATTTGGTGTAATATTTATTTCCCTTCCAAATTTTCAACTTATATAGTACGTATGTTTTTATTGAATGGTTACAAGTCAAATTATTATAACATTTTTTTATCTTAATGATTACTATTATGAAATAATAATTATATCGACAAACTATATATTATTTTAATTGTTTTAACGAATTTATGTCCTTGCATCGAATTCACTTTCATAGAATAGAGTAACCATACAGAAACATGACAAGTAGATATAGTGCATGAGAATTGATTAATAATTTGTAATCTATAAATAGTTTTACGATAAAACAATTTTTATTTTTTCTTTCAGGGAATTTTTTAACAGTATATTTAAGCATATTATGTAAGCATATTAAAGTATAATTATTCTTTGACTTTAGAATTTCATATAAAAAAATTCTTTTTGAGTTTTTTGTTTGTTCAACAAATTTTTCTTTAAAAGTTAAACTATTTTATTTCTTAACTTTTACAATTTACTTTTACAATACCTGAAAATATTTCAACTTTGCTGGCAATATATGATAAAAAAGTTAGACATTTTTTTTTGGATAGTCGAATAATTGAAATGACTCAGAATTTTAAATGTAAATTCATCTTCTTTAACAATAAATTTAGTCAGAGGATACCAATTTTATTCTTTTTTCTTAAATATTGTTCAAGGTAACGAATATTTACGTATAATATAATTTCCAAGTGTTTTAGTTGTAATCAACTATAGTGTGTGTATATCTGTAAAAGTATACTTCCAACATCATTTTTACGTGGTTATTTTATCATAGAATAACTAAATGAAAAAATTTAACAAATGAAGAATAAGTACTTATTAGGTTAACAAATATACAAGGCATACACATGAAGTAAAAGTTCTGTATTACAAATAAAATTTAATAAAAATCTATGATATTCAAGCCAAATGCATAGCTTTATAAATTTTGGTGAAAACGTGGTTCGAATTCCTAGAATGCTAAACTAACTCTGAAGGAATTTCGTTTCCATTTGAATATATTTTCTCTAACTAACGCAAAATTTATTCAATTGTAAGAGAGTAAACTGATGAAACTTTATAAAATATCCTATAAACAAAAAGGCGATCCATCAAATCGTGAAAGTAGACTTTCCATCTAAATCTAGGTCTGTTCTTTATTTCGTCTCACGATGTATTCTCACGCGGGAAAAATATCAACAAGGAGCACATGACGCACTATAGTCTTTTAGTTAATCAATGCAGCGAAGAAAACCGAACTGTATGGTGCGAACCCCATGAGAGACAGGAGAAAATGATATATCCTCAAGTACGCAATACTTGACGTATCGCTTGCAATCCCAGTGTATAAGGCGCGCGAGGGCAAACTACGCGAGAGAGAATGGCTTTGTTGTTTGGGGGAGGGCTTGCGCAAGTCGAAAAGTAGGTTCCACGTAACGTCATTGAAATTAATGGCGTCATATTCCTCGTGGCTGCACATCGATCAAACGCGCGACATTGAAAATTCTCGATCCCTGCCTTGCGAACATGAACGCATTGCATTAGCACAGAGCGACAGAGAGAAATAGCCCTCTGCGAGCAGTGCCGTGGCTAGTTGGCACGACTAAATTCACAATGTGTAAATAAGACTTGTTTTCATTCGCGTGGGGGTGGCTTCTATACTCTCCTTCGCTTTTTGCCACCTGCGAGTAGCCGCCTACCTCCCCACTTTTGTTTTGCTCAATCAAGTGAGTGCAAACGGTCTACCTTATCGACCGAACTGTATTTGCATGGAAAAGTATTCTCACGCATTTCGATCAATTGCTTTGTTCTTTGCGTGGAAGTTAGCTACTCTTTGCGTTCAATAAACATTTTCGAAGCGCATAGAGAAGATATAATAACCATGTAGCATCCTCTACGACAATTTTAGCTCATTTATAGTTGCATGTGTTGGCTTTGAATCGCGTGACAAGTAAATGAAAGTACCAAATAGTAGTACAATGTATCACTAAGAATTACAAGAAGGGGGGAAGAGATAAATAGGTCTAGTGGTACTTAATTTATTTCTAAAAGAAAAAAGTAATAAAATTTGATAGTGATAAAGGGTCTTATATTTTACAAAATTTTAAAGTTTTAAGCATAAACAGAAAATCTTTTAAATGTTTTTGTTACTTAAGCGCTACCATTTGATATACAGACGTGTATTTGTTAATAAAAGAAAAAGTTATATTGGGGTTTAAGACATTTATTTGAGGTACTAATGATGTTTTTAACAAAAATATAGAATAAGGGTCATTTTGATGACACGGGTATAATTATTTCACACCCCACGCGTTGTAGCGACCAAGTAAATCCTCGAAAATCGTTATGATAATAGATGGTCAGTATGAACTAGTAATTGTCTCGCCATATCAAGTTCATTAGCGTATCTAGTGAGCAGATCGATGGGAAACGACGATAAGGCGCGGAACAGTCGTCAGGAGAATTCCCTATAATTAAAAAAAGCAAGAATGCATCGATCTCTGGAAGTCGGGATCGCGTCACCTTCTTAATCTACAAGCTTGCTCGAATTTCTATCAAGTGATTTTATCGGCTTTCAGCATCGTGTCAGCCGAGAACTAAGCTCGCCGCGAGCCATTCCGAGGTGGAAATCCGAACTTTCCCAGCTGGCGGCGCGGGCTCGGCCGAGCCGGGCGTATAATCGACTCCCGTCGGCCGCGTGTCGATTAATCCGGTAATTCAAAGGCCGGCCGCGCGCACAAACTCCATCTCGGGGGCTCGCGAGCGCGGCGTCCTGCGGCTGGGGGAGAAGCGAAAAAAAGTAGAGCACGCCGGCTATCAAAAGTCAATCACGTTATTAGGCGACGCGAGGTGTGTTGAGCTCGGTGACCCGACCGGTCGATCGGCAGGAACCGCACACGCGTCGCGTGTCAAGCGCCAGTTACGCCCCCCGCGTGCGCACGCGCGGACACGGGTGCCGCGCCGCGTGAGAAAGTCCCCGCGCGCGTAATGCGCTCTGCGTGCGAGCGCACTTTACGGCCTGGCGTCGACGTCTACGACTCTGGTCCACTGCCCTCTCGCCCTTAGCGCGCGATTTTCTTGCTTCCCCCCTTTTACCAGCGCGCCTCTTTCTCATTTTCCTAATGACCGCGTTTCGTTCACGGAATTCACGGCTAATAGTACGGGGAATTACCTCGATTTCGTCCTATTTTCAGTCGCGATAACAGCTGAAACTACTGCGCAATAGCAGTGTCGTGATTTTCACTGACCATTCAATGTATATAATGTGTTGATTACAAAATTCCTATTTTAATGGAATCGACATTGGTTTATACCATTTATTATATCTTCAAGATACGGTTTTAAACATTTTCAAAATTAGATAATGGGTTTATTCCTAGAAATCCAATAATTCCTGCAGTTTTTTATGTTCATATAGTTATTCAATAAATCAACTAGAATTTTGCAGAATACTTAATTTAACAACCCATTCAAGAAAATATAAATTGTATCAGTAACATTCTCGAACGTTAATAATGCCGAACTTTTACGTTTGAAATGTAAAAATAAACGAGTTTTATAACGTGTACGGACTTGCATCATAATTGCAAGCTGCGTTGGTTTAAGCAAAGGTTTATTTAATCTCGTCCGCTATAAATCCTGTGAAATGACATTTAATTCTCTTTCAGAATGATTTTCAAAAAGATTTTCGCGGGAATTCAAATCTACATATTTTTAATAACATTTTTATTAAAAATATTAAATATTTTTTATATAGTGATCTTTTATTTCTCAGAGAGAATTCTATTTTTGTAAATAAAAAATGCCACAAATATCAAAATGGGCCGACATTATTAATATATGTAGTACATTTTGCACCCGTCACATTCATGTTATTTACAAAGTAAGCCTATAACTAATAGCTTTTAAAAGTTCAATATACAAAATATTTAATGCTCCTGAAACTACAAACTAAGTGCTAAATTTATCGCATGAAGTTGAGGTAGCTTTTCGCTGTGGTCTACCTCTGATTGCAATCGTTAATTACATTAGATCCTCATTGACACTTAAATGACACTAAAGACTAACTTAGAATTTCTCAAGAGATAAAACAATCAGTATCTTTATGTCTCCGATCACCTTAAAGGCGGCCACTACCTTCGGCTGAAGAATTCTGCTCAAATTTTAGGATATCTTGGATAACAAAAAGGTAAAGGAAGCATCAGTTGGACGATTTAATAATTTAAAACGGTAGACTTACAGACATTTTTAAGTACTAATTTTTTCTTTACGTTATTTAATGTCGACCTTTATAATCCAACATATGAGCGCGCGTCATGACGAATATCGCGTTTTATCTTAATTCCGCGTACTCTATCGCGCCCACTCAGTCAACCGCAATTACTACACTATATTTTTAATTTACCTAATCTTTTCCTATGCTTTTTAGATACGCATTACTAAATAATTATATTTTTGCGGGAAATATGGTCTTATCTCCCGCTTTTGCGGGAAATATGGCCGTATTTCCCGCTTTTGCGAAAAATACTTAAATTCCATATAAACAGCCAAATATCAATAAATAACACACTTAAATATTAAATATAACATT
>UXGD01003655.1:0-19578 GCA_900474315.1 Torymus auratus
AAAAAGGCGCTACCTCAGCTGCCGAGATAGCAATTTTTTCGGAGCTCGCGCTGAGATAGCGCCTTCTTCGCTGCTCGAGCCGAGATCCACCTGATTTTTCGCCTGATTTTTCACCTGATTTTTCCCCTGATTAATCACACGATTTTTATGTAATTTTTTATCACGATGATTTATATAAAAATCAGATGATTAATCGGATGAAATATTACGTGAGAAATAAATGAAATCAGGTGAATGATCAAATGAAAGATCAGGTGAGAAGTCACATGATTAATCACCTAATATTTCACATGATCTTTTTAGATGGCAAATTATTATATTAAAAAACTTTAAAGAAGAAAAAAAGAAAATAGGCATTTTATATGACGATTAACGTGAAAATCAGGCGAGTAATCAGATAAAAAATTAGGTGAAAAATTCAGATGATTATATCATTTTAAAAAATCAGGTGAATATTCATGTGGGAATTCAGGTGTTTAACCGCCTGATGTTTTTCAGCTCGGAACTTATTTAATTTGCGAACGCGTCAGACGGAATATTTTTTATTGCGGGAAAACATTTTTCTTATGTTGATAAGTACTTATAATCTGGACATGAAAATAATTAAAAAAAATTAGTAATAATATATAAAGCTGCAGTCGGCCTGTCTTAGTCCATATATAATATTTATAGCTTATTCGAGCATGTGCAAATGCTCGTTTGTTTATAAAACTATTAGTAAAATGTAGTCGTGAATTAATATCTACACGAATTTTCTTGTCGACGAATTAATTAAAATAGTAGAACCGTAAAATTATAATGATTATCGAAGTACGTGACAAGTGTCAATTTTCATAGAATTCTTTTACGAGAAGCTATAATAATAAATAATTTGTATACGTTATTTTAATATTTTATAACGTTCATTATACTTATACTTATTTCTGTATTTTTCCTAACAAATGTGGCTCTACATAACTATACGTTTATTAATATCAAAGAATACCTATAGACGCATTATCCGTTTACATTTATTGTTAATATATTCCTTGTACTCAAAATTACTCTATATCTTAGTAATAAATTAGGAATCCACTTATTAATTATGCGGTGTAAAATAGTATCTTTAATTGAATTAATTAAATTTAAAACTCTGTTGGAAATAAATTTGGAAAAAAAATTCTTTATTATATATTAAATAAGTATTTTCTTTTTTTATATTATTATTATTTATAAACTATAATACCAGCTGCAAATATTATATTATAATGCGATAAAATAATCAATATAATAACTTTTATTTTAGTATTAAAAAGAATTTTACAATAAATATTATTGGTAAACTACTGTATAGTACTATAATATTGATAACTGCGTGCCATTATTATTGCGCCTCTTGGTTTAAAAAAATCAAATAATGTAACCGAAAATAACGTCAATAGACGTCTACAATTCTACAAATAATTAATATAATATACCTACCGATACTACGATTCACGTACATACATTATGTCATCCCTGTCAAATATTTTCCAATTCTTTTCAGATCTATGACTCGGACCCATGTTTCAACCGCAAAGAGAAACGCGCACTTTCTCCAAAAATTTCTTTCCTATACACGGTACAACACACGAGCAAGTGTACCCTACCTATTTACGGAAATGTCTTTCCTCAGCTCGTCACCGCACGATTTCCAATTCATCACTCACCTGCGGAGTCACCTCAAAAGCTGCACTTACTACTATATTGGCAGCACTGGTTAAAAGCCCGTCCTCGTGATCGAAGCACCATACGACGAGGCAAGTATATATATAGCTATATACACACGCGTGCGTAGAAAAGCCAGCTCAGCGCATACTTACTGCCCCCCCTGCACACAGCTGTGGAGTGGCGATGCTCGCGTGGCGGCATTTGTTGCTATACGCTGCTGCCTCGTCTTCGCCGCTGGGCATACTCTAACCAAACACAGCCGCAGCCGCCCGCCCGCGCGCGCCATCATCATTGCAGAGAAGCCAGAGAGAAGAGTAGCGCGAGATGCTCGTCGCCTCCAGATAACAAGCATTCTTCCACGCGCGTCCGACGAAAAGAAGTACGAGTTATACCTACCTACTAGGGTTATAACGGTACGCAGGTCGAGAGTGAGAAACGGTATAGTAAAGCGCGTGCGGGCTGCATCTCTCTGCGCGAGGACGTGTTGCATACCTATAAGTATATATATAGGTGAGGCGCCCTTACTCGCCCGGGACAACACGAGAGCGCGCGCGTGTTTATTATGCCAGCGGTGCAGCCGCGTGCCAGGAGGAAATGAGGTTAACGACGATGGGGACGACCTGGCTCTGGCCGCTGCTGCTGCTGGTGTTGGGCTGTTGCGCCGGCCACGCCGCAGCCTGGGACAACGAGGAGCTCGAGGTCTTTGACGTCGTCGAAGAGGTCAATCAGAACTTCTACGAGCTGCTTGGCGTGCCAAAGGTAAGGGTGGCAAAGGTTTTCCTAATAAGGGCTTCGAGAAATTTGTGGCACAAGGGAGTTGCTGAGGGTGTTGTCAGTATGTTCAAAGAGGCTTTGGAGGTTCTTCGTCAAGATGACATTAATTATGATGATTGGTTGTTGCTGTTTAAGGCTCTGTGAGTTTACGCTGACAATACACCTTTGCAATAGTGCGTGCTATTTTAATAGAGCATTGGTTTGATAAGTCGTTCAATTTAATGGTTATTTGGTTATAATTTTAATGGTCATGTCTGATGAATTGCCATCAGTATTGGAATTATCTTTGAACATGTGCTACGAACCATATGTCGAATGGTTAACAGGTTCCCTATGCAACTATACAATTTCATGTTTTAAAACTGAAACGTCACAGTTAAATAATTTGTAATTTGAATAATTTTCAAATTTGGAAATTTGAAAAATGTAGTTTTTTGTATTAAAGTACTACTTTCAATTATAAATATGGCATGCTCCAAAATGAGTGGCAATGACAATAATTGAGTCTAAATTATTTTTAGATTTTTCTCATGATTAATTTATAATTTTCAGAATGCAAACTCCTCAGATATTAAAAAAGCTTTTCGTAAGCTATCACTGCAATTACATCCAGACAAAAATGATGCCGAAGATGCAGAAGTGCAATTTAGAAATGTAAGTATACGTACAATATTATTAAAAGCATGTGATAAAATATTTTTATTTATATGGTTTTTCTATTTACAGTTAGTATCAGTTTACGATACTCTTAAAGACTCAAACAAAAGAGAATACTATGATAATGTTCTTGTTAATGGATTGCCAAATTGGCGATCTGCTGTATACTATTACCGCCATGTGCGGAAAATGGGCTTATTGGAGCTCAGCATCATTCTTTTTATAATTATAACAATTGGACAGTATTTAGTTTCGTGGGCAGCCTATTTCGAAAAGAGATACACCTATGTAAGTTTTCTATTTCTAAAATTTAAGTAAATAAATAAATAACTCGCTTTATTTTTTTATTAATCTTTATTGTATTAACATTTTTAAGGAACAAGTACTAGGAAGTAGGTTACAAAAATTACAAAAGAAAAATCGCAAGGGTAAAATGGATGTTCCAGACTTGGCAGAGATTCTGGAAAAAATTCCCACCCCAAGCGTATGGAACACGCTTCCATTTCAGTTGCCAAAGTGGACATACTCCTCCATTGTTGGTATTCCGTCCACCATTCGTAGTATATATAGAATATTAGAGGAACGCAAGCAAAGGAAAAAGCAAGAGGAAGAGGAAGCTCTGTTAGTTTTTAGAAAGCATGCTGAGATTGCTTATTTTTGCTACTTAGACAGCTCATATAAATATGTAATACTTACTGAAAAAACTTTGTTAATATTTATTTTTGTTTTAAAATTCATCAGTAGCCATAATGTTTTTACAGTAATTAGTACAAAAAAGCCAAAATAGTTCATTTTTGATTATTAAGATTTTTCATATTTTATCTTGGTTAATAGATTGGAATGTAATAGATATATAATTTATTCTCCTGTTATTAATAAATTGAGAATATTTCAAAAATGAACATTAATATCCATTTTGGAGCTGCTCAGGAATCTTATTGTTAAAAATCACTTATAATTCATACATCACTTACAGCGCTCAGGAGGAGGAGTCCGAGCCAGAGCCAGTACCAAGAGGACCAAGGAGACGCCGACAAGCTTTTACACCACAAGAGCGTGGCGAGCGACCTCCGCGAGAAAACTTTAGGAAAGTCCACAAGGAAACGACGAATCATTATGTGCCAGAAAAGCCAAAAGTCACAGGTGGTCTCTGGACAGACGACGACATACTCGAGCTGATAAAGCTCGTGAAAAAATATCCCGGCGGTACACCTGATCGCTGGGAGAAAATTGCCGAGGCAATGAATAGAACTGTCACTGAAGTAACGCACATGGCGAAAAAGGTGTGTATTGATCTTAAAAATGGTAAATCTACATAAATTTATTGTAAAATTATGCTAAATTTAAAAATTTTGAATTTTTGTGAAGGTTAAAGATGAAGGTCTGAAGCCAACACTGCCAACTGAGGAAGTTCCAGTTGAGGAGGCGCCTAAAAAAGTCAAGACTCGCGCCGAAGTCGTTGAACCAACATGTGAATGGTCTCAAGATGAGCAAAAAGCACTGGAGGCTGCATTATTAAAATATCCGAAAACAGGTTCAGGAGACAGATGGGAGAAAATATCTGCTTGCATTGAAGGCAAAACGAAGGTTTGTGTAATATGAGTTTGAGTTACATGATTTTATATTTAATTTGCATAAGTAATACTTAATTGTTTTTTTTTCTCCATTACAGGAAGAGTGCCAAGCTCGGTATCGATATTTGGTGGAAATTGTGAAAAAGAAGAATACACAGTGATGTGACAGGTTATTTTAAACTGTTTTGAACTAAAAAAAAGAACTGAAAAAGTGGTGCTGTCTTCAGTGGATTGTGTTACCAAAAGAAAATACCTGTCTGTGGTTTAAAAGAATATTAGGTATTCTTTAATACAACATTTTGTTATACAAATGCCTGTTGGTGATGTATTTATTAAATATAAATTTAATAATTTAAAAAAATATACAGTTTTTTTCATTTATAAATACATAGAATCATATATTATGACATTTTTAATTAAACTAAAATATAATATAAAAATATATATGGTTCTAAACTTAGCCTTATGGTAACTAAGAATTAATTATTAAGTCTTGACAATTTTTCCATTTTCTCGTCATTGAAGAATCTTTTAACATCTGGATCTTCCTCGAGTAATTTTTCTTTATTAGGTTCTGGACCAGCTTCTGGAGTACATTCATTGCACGAACAACTCTTAGGTACACTGAGAGTTTTAACTATTTTTTCTCCGTCGTCGCAAGTCAAAATTACAGTAAGACTCCTGTAGCTTGCTGGCTTACAACATTTACAGTCGATAATTTCAGACCAAGTAGCTATAAGATTGAACAAATATATTAGTCTTTTGCTGTGCCTATTACGTTCTGCAATAGAATTTAAATAAAATTACGAAAAAACTTACTAAAGTCAAATGATGTTGAAGAATCGCAATGACCATCACATTTTGTCAATTGTTTGATTGTTTTCAAATTTTTACATATTCCATGAGTTGGATTTTCCTCTACAATAATTCCCACTGTTTTCTTCAAATCGATAGCCTTTGCAACACATATTGCTACAGAGAAACAAAATGTAGTCAGTATTATATCGTCTGTGTCTTTACAAAAACATAAGGTATGCCATGTTGCTAAATACTTACGCTCGACTTGACTCGGAGGTACGGGCTTGCACTTGTTACAACAACCGTCGTTATATATCAAATCTTTTGCACAATTCAATTCTGGGCAAACTGGTGAACTGGTACTTATTAGAAGCTAAAATATTTAAATACATTAATAACTCGATTTCGCAAGGGGAATTCCACATTTTGACATTCATAATATACCTGATCGTTCTTTTGAGTACAGGAATAAGTCGTGCAATTATCCGCAGAGTACCAAACTTTTCCAGGTTCGTACAATACATCATCGAGAATACAATAAATTTGTTGACATTCTCCACAGCAGGTTCCTTTAACTGGTGCCTGATACTCCCATCCCTTCAAAATCCAAAAACTCAATTACTCAAAATCTTTCTTATTTAATAATTCACTGAACACTAAACAATTTTGCTCACCTGTGGACAATTCGTATTGCAAGTTTTCGTTTCTTTTTGCTTCACAATTAGACCCTCTTCAGTCTCAACGCAAGATTCGAAAATGCAACTGTCGACCGAAGATTTCCAAGATTTTCCTGGCTTGTAATACTTTCCATCGCTGAGACAAGCGGTTCTCACGATTTGAGGACAGCATTTGCCGTCGACTTTTTGCGTCTTTATTTTGTAATTACTTTCTTCTGACGGGTCGATGGTCTCGCAGCTTTCACTCGTCATTTCAACATGAAGCTGAAAATGGCACAAAAAATTTTCAAATTACTTTTTATATGAGGAAATCCACGGAACCTTTAACTGTTTTGATACTTTTTTATTGAACGCAATTTATTGCTGCTATTAGTGGAGCGTTCATAGCACATAAACGAGATAAGGTGTAAAATCTCATAATTTTTACGTAGGAAACCGGTCCGGTAATATCCATTTTAGTGTGCCATGCATGCTCGTGTCTGGGGATGTAAAAAACTGTCGAACGAACAAAGTTCACTTATTCCACTTCTTCTGAAAAGTGGGCTTTTTTCAACAGTTTTTTACATCGCCAGACATGAGCATGCGTGGCACACTAATATGGATCACCGGATTGGTTTCCTACGTAAAAATTAAAGATTTTATACCTTATCTCGTTTAAGTGCTAGGAACGCTTCGCTAATAGCAGTAATAAATTACGTTAAAAAAAAGTATCGGATTTCCTCATAATATACTTTAACATCTATATATTTCAATATCAGAGTCATCTATAAACAAAACAGTTAAACATTCGTTACTTTTTAGAAGAAAAAAAAATATTATTGTGAATGATTATAATATCCTTCACGTGTTGTGCAATTACAATTAAAAAAAAGCTACATCTCAATCATTCAAAATCGATTCCCCTATAAAAAACCGCAGCCTCTATACACACACAGCACTTACCGATCCATTGGCCAGGACACACGTGCTCGTCGCGCAAAAGTCCTCGGACTGCCAGGACTCGCCGGCGTACTTGAGCGTACCGTTGACAACGCAGGCTACGGGTACGCAATCTCCGCAGCAGGATTTCGCTTTATTGGCCGATGGACGGTACTCGTAGCCAAGCTCACAGGCCTGCAGGCATTCCTGCCTGACGGTACGCTTGATCAGCAGGCCGTTCGCGTCTCTCGTGCACTCGATCTCCTCGCAGGCGTCTTGATCGTTCGGTCGCCACTTGGCATTCACCTATGGATTTTTATTTTATAATTATTTATTTATTTAACTTATTTCAATTATTTATTTACTTCACAATCAACGATATATAAGTGAACGACCGCACTCGATTGTTAGTGTGAAAATGAATAATGTAATCAAGAGGATATTTACAACGAAAATTTCAAATTCTATAAACAAGTTCTGTACAAACTTTTAATAATTTTCACAAGTTAAATAATTTAGCGTATATGATTATGATCAAATCGTCACCCAACGTCCAAAGATAAAAAATATGATATTAAACGATCAACAAACCTTGTACGTGCGACCGTCGAACTTGCAAGCCTTGCGCTCAAAGTTCGGACAGCACTGATCGGCGGCGAGTGTCTCCTTGAGCACGAAATCAGTGAGATCCGGATGATCGGTAACACTGAGGCACTCTCTCATCGTGCAACGAGCCGTCGGAACGTCATCCTTGAGCTCGCACACGCAGGTCTTACAGTTGCCGTCCGTCCACATCTCACCGACCTTCTTCGCCAGCAGTTTATCCTCGGTGACCAGCTCGTTGCCCGAGTCCACGTAGTAGAGGCATACATCCTTTGGTGGTTCTGTATAAGACAATCAGTAATTAATATGCATTTGACGTATACTTATATTTGAAAATGGGATTTGGTAGCGTACCACAGACGAACGTCGGACAGCAAGAGTTGGGTACGGTCTTCTCGACTGGCACGTGGTACGGCTGGCACATTTGCGGTGGTGGACAAGTTTCTGGCTTGCATATCCGTGCGGTTTTTGGACAGCAGCCTGACTTGTCGGTCACTTGCACGTAGCCTGGTTCCATCAGCAGTTCGACTTCCGATTCTATCTCGTTGCTCAGTGTGGCGCATTGATCTTCGGGTACGCACTCTGCAACGATTTTAATAGAAGTAAATTCGTGAATATCTCAATTTCTTCCATTTTCATTCGAAGTTACAGGAATATGTTTGACGTGTATGTGTGATCTATACTTACCGCAGATGAATTTCTGGCAACCATTGGCGTCTACTGAGACCTTGAGTGTTTGGCCAAAGCCGCACTTGGGTTGTTGCGATTCAACGCAGTCTGTATTCGTATTGGGTACTGAAAGAATCACGTAATACATTACAAGTTTACACGTAATACATTACAAGTTTGAATATTATATCATTGTTATTATATTAAAACACTTTAAGTAAATTATAATTTTTATTTTTTAATGTATGCGAACGCAGGTTCAAAGTAAATAAATTTTAAAAACTTTGTTGATTGACACACTATAACACAACTCACCACATAGATATTGCGGACAACAGTCGTCCTGGGTACCAGGGACGACGACCGGCGTGGCGTTCACCTCGCATACTGGCTGCTTAGTGGGACAGCTGGTCTCCTGGCATTTGACGCGTTTGCTCTGGCAGGTACACTGGGTGCACTTGTTCGGGTACCAGACGTCGCCCTCCACGTGGCCCTCGTCGTCGCAGATGAAGCAGTTGCGTCTGGGTACGCAACTATTGTTGTGCCAGGCGTAGCCTGGCGGGCAGAAGCAGCCCTCGATCGGGGTTCCGAATAGGCAACGGAACGCTGGGTTGTTGAGAGCCTCGCAGGTGTCGGGGCAGCCCGAGTAGCAGGCTTCGTAGCCCAGATCTAATGGTGAGAGAAAGTTGTTTTTGAAATAATTTAGGTCACGTTGGAGATGATGCAGTCTGGTTTTTTTTCGGTTTTCAAAACGATTTTTTTCATTGCTTCCTAAATTTTCATAGGTGTGATAAAATAGCTAGTACTTAGCGAAGAGTAAGTTTTTTAGATAAAATAAGTTCCTACAACTGCATGGTATACATCATCACCTATACAGGAAACTATTCTTTTCAAAAAACTAATTTTTCTAAAAGAGTCCACTCCAATCTATAAGTGCGAAAACAGACGATTCCAATCTCAAAGTATTAAAAAATAATTCAAAATTAAAAACACACTCACGGTTCGGACACGAATAAGGACACAGCTCTCGACTACGCCAGTCTATGCAGATACCAGACACCGAGCACATCCTCGCGTATGCCTCGAAGTTACTGCATACACTGTTATCTGCACCCTGGCACAGTGTATCCTTGCACGCGAGATAGTACGGCGTAGGATCGACCAGGGCGTGACACCTGGTGAACGCCTCGTCGCGCAGTATGCGCTCGCAGACACCGTCCTTCGACGGCTCGTCGGCGCAGGGCTTGGACGGAGTGCTGAAGCAATGATCGGTGCTCAGCTGTAGCGAGGCCGGTATGTCCATGATCAGCCAGCTGTTGCCAAACTCCTGCGCGTCCTTCGTCAACTGACCGCCGAACATCTTAAAATCGTTGGCATAGTTGCCGTCGCAATCACCGCACAGGCCCTCCATCAGGCCGCCAAACGTATGCGAAGGCAGTCGAAGCATGAAAGTGAAGTCGTGCTTGAAGCAGATCACCTCCAGCTGGATGGAGGGTATGAGGATCTTTATCTCGCGGCTGGGAGTCTCCTCAAGGTGGAGCCAGGAGCTGCTGTAGGGGAGTTGGGAAACGACTTTGCCATTGACGACGCTCATCAGCTAAAACGTTAAATTGTAAATAAGTTATATATCATAGTCGTTTAGACCTGGTTATTCTTTAAATAACTTTGGGCCGGATCCGCGTACCTCGTGAGGTTGGTTATCTCTTCTGATCTGAACGACGTGGGACTCGAACAGAACGGTGATCGCTTCGACGCAAATTTCCCGACCGCACAATCCGTTGCTAACCAAAACCTGAAAAAAAGAATCCCAAAACTCTTGTCTCACCTGTTCCACTAAAGCCACCTGAATTCATACTGCAGTTATACCAATTTCATACCTGATACGCACTCTCCCCATTCGGTGTATTGACAATATCTCTCGACAGCACGTAGGTACAGTTCCCGTTGAACAGCAGATTTTCCTTGTCGAAGGTGACGTACTTGGAGTTGCCGAGGCCGCTGCAGACGCAGTCGCGGCACTCGGATGGTGGCACACATGTATCGCCGTTGCGCACCATACCGTCCGGACAGAAGCAGCCGGGCACACAGAGACCATCCATCATCGGGCAGGGGTCCGCCTGCTGTAAGTTCTTGCAGCTCATCTCGCACTTGTTTCTAGACCATACCGTAATAATAAAATTCATTATCATACATAGCCGCATGGAAAACACGTGGGAATGATGTGCGGACCATGTGAGAAGTACATGGGAACCACGTATCCTAAATGGTTCCTACAAGACTGCCACGTGGTCCGGACATTATTGCCACGTGTGGTTCTTAAATGGATGTCCCGATAGTGAATATCCACTAATTCTAAGGTGAAGCAAATTCCACTAATGTTTAGTGGTTTTTTCACTAATTCAACTTAAGAGAGTAGGGATGATGAATTATAATTAGAGATAACAGGTATATCATATTACCTGAAGCAGTCTTTGTGAACGAACGGTGCGTCACAAACGGCAGGGCACTCGTGGGCTGAGCGCCAGCCTGACAGGTCGACGTTACGGTCGCGTGCTAAGCACTCAGCGACGAAGGAGGAAAGAGCGTGACAGCGGCAGTCGCCAGATGTCTTGTTGCCACTGCTTAGACAGGCGCAACTGCTGTCGATGCAGCTCTGGAAGTACGTTTCGCGGTTGAGAACCTTGTCGCAGGCGGCAAAGCTCGCGTCCTTGATCAGACTGCAAATCTTCCAGGCTTCATCTGAGGTCTCTTCTGGACATTTCTGTAAGGTGGGAGTAATTGAACGATATCTTATTGCACAAGGAGGTTGGTGATATTTAAAAATTATTTAAGAATTATGGTAAAAACAATCGTGAATTTGTTGTCTTTTATGACTGTCCTATTACCAATCTCGTGAAAATAAATATATACGAACCATCAACTTGCATTCGGCACTGTCCTTCAGCTTCCAGCTATCCCCGAACTCCTGGGTATTCTTGGCGATCGTACCATCGTCTTTCGTCTTATCGTTGTCTTTATGACCGTCCATCAAACCGCACATGCCATCAATGTCGCCATCGACAATCATGGACACGCCAATTTTCACATCGCCATTCTTCTCCAGCATCACCCAGAAGGGATAAAGCCGCGACTCAAAGCGCAACGCGTTACCGACGCGCGACAGCTTCATCAGGGTGTTCTCGGAGAGGCGCTTGACTTCGCGCTCGCTGTACAGATTGCCGTCGAAGAGGACGTTCATAGACGGGTGCAGGACGACTACGTGATTGTCGAAGTGTATCTGGATGGTGTTGAGGCAGGAGAGGCTCCGGTCCTTGCAGACTTTTTCAGCTGGAAGATTTTGAAGTTGTGAAATGTGAATGCGATTGATAGGCGTGGATTCGATGATTAAATATAGCGGAGTATAATAGAAATTATCGTTAATTACGGTTGTTGTTTAAAGTTATAATCTGATTGAGATAGAATTATGTAAGTTTAATAAGTATAGGTCTATTGTTAATCTTACCAGTCATTAGTTTTTTAATTAAATTTTTGTATCTCTACACATTAATCAAATTTATTTAGTATCTGACTAATCACCAGAGTTTCCTATGATTACGTAAATTTTGAGTCTTGAAGAAAACTTAGTTGTTTTATTATAGACCGTATCACTTCAATTCACAATGTAATAATTTATACCTAATCTTAATATCATTAACTTTATGTAAATAAATTCACGTTCTACTTACCAACTATGTACCATTTATTATTATATCGGTCTCTAGCCAAAATGTGGTTGCAGATGTCGTATTTATACTGTGTATCGTCGAACGTGGTGAATATTCTGCCAAGAACCTTGCAGACTCTTTCTTTAGGTGGAATTGGTACACAAATATTGTTGCAGTCCTTATTACGATGGCCCTTCGACTGATCTATCACGAGCCTAAAGTTTTCAGGACACTCAATCTTCGGACACTTCTCGCCTTCCTCGACCTTCTTTATGCAAACGAATTGCGGACACATTTTATCGATGTCAGACTCTCCAAAGCGGCTTTCAAACATGCCTTTTTTCGCAGGAGGTGGTATTTTGGCTCTGAATAGAGTTGCAAAAGATTAATGTTCGTTATTTATTGTTCGTATTTTTATGTTTCTTCGTTTTTCAGTAATGTCGTATCACCTAGTACTTACTTGAAGAAAATTTCTTTCTTGAACGACGTTGTTATGGTTTCAGTGAATACGAATTTCATAGTTGCCTTAACGCCGTAGGATTCATTTTCATATTGCTTAACGTATCCCGGTGGACAATCAATTTCACATTGCACAGCTAGAATTATTAATATGTTTTCAAATCTAATATAACCAAAATATGTTTATCAAGCTATTGAAAATTTTACTACATCCCACGCTCACACTAATCTCATTTTATGACAAATTCACTTCTACGAAAATCTCCTCTCCTCAAAAAAGTCTTTATCAATTCCAATATTCTTTTCCTACTTACCGATGGTTTTATTGACAGTAGTAGTAGCATTATTATTGACCCTTATCTCGTAATCGCATCCAATCTCATCATCTGGACAGTCCTCCACGTGGTCGCACCACTTACTCTCAGCTACGCAGACGCCGCTGGTTGGACAGAGTCTCTCGCCCACTGGACAGGGTTTGCATAGGCAGGCACAGAGTTCGGTAAGTACCGGACGCTCGTTGGATTTGGAGCAGGCTGGACACTTCATGGGCGAGCACATGGAACCACCGCCCAGAGTGCACTGACAGCTCTGGCAGTCGTTTGTGTTATAGGTTGTGCCTACCTTGTAACTGGAGGATCGCAATGATTGATTTAAGCGATGGCTTTTGGCACATGTTGAATGAGAACTGATTGTGAAAACTTACGCAACGTGACCGACGTAGCAGGGACAGTCCGCTTTCTTGACGCAGCTTTGTCCGTCCCACCATTTGGATCCCTTGCACTTGCACTCGTCCAAACTTTCGATTGGGTATCCAAAGCAAATGTTGCAGTTAGAGGGAAGAGGTAGAGGAGGTGCTGTTGGTGGGATTGTCACGGGTGCTGCAAGCATAATTTTATTAAGATAAGAATCTCTCTCTTTCATTCGATTATTCAAATACATTACAACAACCACAATGTGATGTGTATACGTACGATAAGGAACGAAGCAACCAATCACTTCCACCTTCAACCCGATATGCTTGTGCCACTTAGTCGGCGATACCCTCAGATATCTTGCACTAATCGGTCTGGTGAAGTGATTCACCTTGCTGGTATGATCGTCAACGTTGCCAAGGAACTGTTTCGCGACGCGGTTCTTATCAGTCACGGGGTTCCACACTTTACCGTCGTTGCTGTAGTACACCTTGTACATCGTCGTCCAGATACCCTTGCCACCCTTCGTCTCCACACCAGTCAGATTTCGCGGCTCCAGGAAGTCAAACTGAACGTATTGGTCCTGATGGTCCAGGTGTGGTCGCCATACGCTGGGTGACGACAGATGAACGTTGAGTTCGCTACCGTGAACGGACGGCGAGGATGCTGTGACCTGTTGATCCGACATCTGGCCGTTGTCATAGCCCATTTTATCGTTGCAGACTAAGAAAAAAAAATCGTTCTTCAGTTCCCTACAATGCCAGTCAATGCAACAAATGATTTACAAACTATACGTACCAGGTGTAGGTGGTTTTTCGGTAATTACCGGTGGTTTCGGGGTCGTAGTCGACATGACCACGCGTTGTCCCTCACTACAGCCAACTAATTCGACCTGCATGGCCATGTTCTTATGCTTGGTTATCGGATACAGTCTCACAGCCTTTGCCTCCACAGGCGGGCGGAACAGTTGTCTCACTGGAGTCTTAGCGTCTGCCGGACCCCTGAGCACTAGTGGTTCCTTACCCTCACCGATCAAATCCGAGAAGTATCTACCGTCCTCGGAGAACTTGACCTTGTAGCTGGTGACGAAGGAGTCATCTAGAGCGTCGCCGGCGACGATCACGCCGTATACGGCTTTCGGACGATCAAATCGGATCTCAACCCAAGGATTGGAGTCGTTCGGGGCTGGACGCCACACCATGTTGTTGCTTGTGTGAAGAAGACGAATGGTGTCAGGTGTGATGAAAACAGTCTCGTAGCTGCTGGCGTTGTATGTCACGTCGAAGGGCGATTGCTCGATCAGGTAGACCAAGTTGTCCTCTGCGCAGCCGCGTGGTGGCGTCGATGTACTTACGATTGTCTGAGATCTGTTTTTTCAAGTCAAATGTTTTAGTGTAATTAATAGTATATATTAAAGATAAACCGAAAAATCCATATTTATTGTAATTCCCAAACATTCTCTTCTACTCACCCAAAATCCGTCGTCTTATTAATGGTGGGTTCAATCGTTACAGTATCCGTGCTGCAGGCCGAATCATCGCATACCATCACGTTATTCAGGCACTGGCAGCTACGACACTTAGACACGTGCACTAATAATCCGGGCGCCACAGCCGTGCCGTCCTCGGCCACGCACATGCAATCGGCGCGTTCGACGCAGGTGACCTCATCGCGCCAGTAGTAGTTGGTATTCGAACAGTCCATCCGCGTCTCGGGAACGCAGCCTGGTATGCAGTTCTGGTCGGTGGTTGGCGTATTACAGTGACCGTATTTAATCAACTGAGATTTGTAGTAAGAGCAGGTGCGGCTGCACTCGATCGCGCAGTCGTCCCAGCGCTGACCTGATGGACAGAGGAGACCTGCAAGAAATGGAGCAAATGATTAATGTATGCGTCTGCGGTGAAGTAAGAAATGAATTTGGTTAGTATTAGTACTGCCTGGCCATATAGAGAGAATCTTATTAAAACATTGTGAAGTATCGCTGCGCAAAATATCAGTTGTATTGTAGATTCTGTCTACATGTATTCATTGGAATTTCACGTGATATTTATCGAATGGTAAGCTTATTTTCAATAAAGGTTGTGTAATTAAAACGGAAAAAATAGTGCATATCTGTTATCTGATTTAGTATAAATGGATAACTATTACAGGAGTTGAAATTGTTCGTGGCCTGCCATTCGCACAATCATTCCATACCTGGAGGTCCACTCGGCGTCACGGGTGCATCTATACACTCAGGTCTATCTAAGGTGACTATCGGTGGCCAATCACATATTTGGGTCTTCTCATTGAACATTAGCTTAGAATCGCAGCTCTTCCGTATCCATATGTTGCCTTGCAGACTCGGCGCGCATTGGAGGAACTCGTGGCAGTTTTTCTCGTTGAGGCGGTATGGCTCAGACAGGTTGCACTCGTCATAGATGCCTTCACTTGGTGGCGTACTGGTGGATAAAGATACTCCTGGTGTTCCCGGTGGTTCGGTTGCGATGGGAGTATTATCACATCGACAGAGCACACTGATCTCGAAGTCCGGACAGGTCTGTTTCATTTCGGGGTCGAGGACGCAGACAAAGCCATTGTCTACACTGCACTCTACGTTGAGTCCGGTCTGCAAGATTAAGACATTAGATTTTTTTAATAGCAGATTTATGTACAAAGATCTGTAATTTTTAAGATTTGAGATATATTCAACACTAACGTCCTTGTACGACATTTTCTTGTCGACAGTTCGACACTTGATATCGGCTATCATGTGCTGCTCGCAAACCGGTGATCCTTCGTACTCCAACATCTCCAGTATCGTCGGCAACGGCTCGATATCACTTCTGAATCCAGTAGACTTCGGCTTATCCCTGTTAAACCACTTCGTCCATCCGCTTATGCATTCCTTTGGTTCATCCCTTAATATCGAATTCAAATCGTTATTTCAAATAAACGGTAGCATCACGTTTTACAATATAACTAATTTTTAACCTGCCATGTTTACTTACTTTGGCGGCACTGTCACGACATTTGGCGGCACCGACACCACAGTAGGCGGGCGGATTGTTGTCGACGGCGTCATCATCGTCGTCGTGCATGGTGACCCCGTGCACACGACCTTACCTCTGCTACAATGGCACGAGTGACAATCATCACCGCCAACTCTATCGCCTTCATAATACTTGACACCGTCAATGACCGTGCAGAGGGTCTTACAGTCGGCTCGTGGAACGCACTCGCTGTAGGACGAGTTGAGGTAGATATAGCCCTCGGGACAATCCTTAGGTTGACAACCTTCGACGCAAGTATCTTGGTCGCACAGGTGAAGAGATTCGTCACGAGTCGCTAGATTGTCGCAGGTCTCACGTGGACAGGTGGACACGCAGGGCGAGTAGTTGGAGCAGGTCTCGTCACACTGCATCGGACACATCTTCTGCGTACGCCACTGTAATTCAAATCGACGTAAGTTACGTATACCATAATTCAATCCTAAAAAAAGCTTAAATCTAATTTGAATAACGGATGTTTACCTTAATCGGCACGCCCCTGGCATTACACGCATGTGCGTAGGCGGCGATGGCTGTGCACAGGCACTCGCAGTCGCCGCCATCGTCACAGCCACACGTATCGTAGATACACCTATCGATGAATTCCTCAGGCTCCACCTCCGAGTGGCACGCCTCGAAGGTCTCTGACTTCATCACCCTACACTTCTGCACAGCCCACAACTTCCTTTCGGGATGCTGGGCGCACGTGTCAGGCGGACGCTCATTCGGCTCGGCGCACAGCTCACTCATCTTCCAGGAGTCGGCGAACAAATTAGCTGAAGCTTCGGACATGCCACCCGAGGGTGTCTTGAAATCATCACGCGCGTTATCGTTGTAGTCACCACAGAGACCCTTGGTTCGACCCTTCCATTTGGCGTCGACGCGCACGTAGGCACGTGTACCTTCGTCCCACTGGACGACAAGGCCGAGGTCTGGTACGTCCAGGAAGACAAAGAGACCGGCTCGCCGGGCTGTTATTCGGGCTGTCATTTGGAAGAGTACGTATAAATTAGAATCATTGAGAAATGACGTCGAACCATTGTGGAAATTCGTATAATGTACTTACAAAGGTCTCGGAAGTCATCGGCGGTCAAGACTTTTCCACGGGTTAAGGTGATGCTTTCTTGCTGGGCGCTGTTGGTCTTTCCGACAGTCAAAGTGATGGATTTTGAGCAGGTGACGCCAGTCGTGCCGCAAGCTACGTTACGAATGGTCACATCGAAGCATTCTTCGTCGCTGAGTTTTCCCTTCGCCAGAACGTAATCACAGACTCCCTGGAAGTCATAGTGGCGATCGTCGAAGGTCTTGTAATGCGAGTCACCCCACACGGAGCAAACGCCTGAAATATATGGTTATTGTAACATTAGAAAAACATCGGTATTAAAACTCACTTATCATAAAATCAGAGCCTATACCTGCGCACACGATATCCGTGCAATTCCACTTGCCCGCGCTGCAGGTACAAGTATTGCATTCCTCTTGCATGACCGATCCCTCCTTGTAGCTCCTTCCGCCATGATAGCATGGACAATCTTCTTCACGCACGCACTCGCCGCTCATCGAATCCAACACGTAGCCAGACTTACAGATGCAACCTGGTCGACAGATGGCTGGGGTGTGCTGAGCTCGACGCTGATGCATGTTGCGGCAAGTGCGTGGTTTCGTGGGCTCGCACGTGGTTACCTCCTGGTGGCGTGTTGCGCTGCACAGGGATTTGAGCTGAGTCATGGCCGGGTAGTCGCGGATATCGTCCGCTGTGGCCAGTCGGCAGTTCCAGATGCCACCTGTGAAGAGGAGGCGGGAGGTTGGTGAGTAAGATGTATCGTTCAAGAACTACTCCTATTAGGAATCATAACTCTTCATTTATAGAAGAGAATATCATTTATCTTTCATAGAATTTCCGAAAAATGTTTAGTGCTCTAGGAAGTATATAACAAAATGCTGAATTTGTTTTATATACCTGCACAAGTGCAAAGCTTCTGACCCTTCGTTCCCGGCCTCACTTCCCTATAACCAGCCAGGAACTCCAACTCCCCGTAAGTACAAGGACACTGTCCGATCGGAATACAATCGCCATTCACATCCAAAGTATATCCTTTGGGACAGTTACAACCCTCCACACATTCTTCTTTGCATTCATGATGAAAGGAGATATCAGCACAGGATCTATCACAAACCATAACGTCAAAAATACATTAGCTAAGGTAACAACAAAAAAGCACAACAACAGCATACATACCTTGTACAGCTGCTTCCGCACACCTGGTACTCCTGATCACCCGGACAGTGAACACGGCACTCCTGTACCTCCTGCCGCCAGGGTACTATCACACCCAGATGCGCGCAATCTTTCGCATACGCGGCTAGTGTCGGACAAAGGCACTTCTCGATGTTGGACTCGCAGGCGCACATGTCGAACACACAGTCTTTATAGAACGGCTCCGGATCGACGAACCAATGGCAGCCTACGAATAGCTTCTTCTTCACGACGGCGCAGTACTTCTCCGCGGCAGCGCGTTTCTGTGGATTCAGATCGCACGGATGGTCGGTGTCTTTTTTGACATCGGCGCAGTTCTCGCTCGTCTTCCACTTGTTGGCGAACGGAACAACGGCCTGCTCAACGTCACCGTCGGGCGTTAAGAAGTCGTCCTTCTGACCAGACGTGAATGTGCCGCATAGACCCCTCGTTTGACCTCCAATTACAAACCACAATATTATTCAAAAAATCCCATCAATTTATAAAAAAAAGAAACACTAGATAATTTGTTTGGTAGACGTCGATTATCATACCACGGAATTGAGGTGGTGCGTTGACGTACACCCTCGACACGCCGTCCCACAGGACTCCCAGGCCATTGGGTAGATCGACAGCGACGAAGATGCTGCTGACGATGCGCAGTCTTGCACCACCTGCGTACATCGGCAGCTTCGTCACGTCCTCGCCGTTCACCAGGATCTGGCGGTTCTGCTTCAGCTTGATGGCAACGCCGTTCACACGCACTGTGACCGTTTTGGTACACGCGGGCTCGCCGTCTTGGAATGTTCGGGCGAAGCCCATCATCTGCGATTGAATTTTAGTATATAGGAATGAAGATTATTAAAACATTTTTACATACTATTTTATTACGACGCTTCTCCTCTACACAACATATTATAATGACATTCCATTAAAAAGAAATTAATTGAAAAAAAAAATAAAAAAAAACATTAAAAAAATTAAATTATATAAATACAAAAAAAAATTTTTAAAAGGTTTTTAAATAAAAAAAAATATTATAAAAAAAAAATACTTCACTAACCTCGGAAATTGCACTGGAGCACGCAGCGTTCTCCGC